>VZTR01031395.1:416113-445115 GCA_013400775.1 Chaetops frenatus
TCTTCTAGAAAGGACAAAGTGAGAAAAAAGGGGCTGTAAAATGTTTTCTTTTTTGATAATGGAAGAAAATTGTCCAGTTTCCAATTTTGTTGTTGACTTTGCTGATAAGAAATCAGTTAATGAAACCTTTGATGATAATTTAACAGGAAAAAAAGATTTATTGTCTTTTCATTTGATGCCAAATTTTACCCTTTTTGCTGGTAATTTATAAAAAAGTCTGTTTCCCTTGAAAAGTCCCTGGGCAATAGTTTTAAAGTCTACAGAAAGCAGAGGGAGTCAAAGTAAAAGGTTTGGCAAGATACTAATATATACTAAAAAAAAAAAAAAAAATATGATGTTTAAGCCAAAAGATCCTGACAATAAATATCAAATCCTTCTTAAATTTCAAATAGCACTGTGGGAAAACAGAGGGTGCTGCAGAGGTTTTTATGCCTGACTCCACAGCTGCTAAAACTGCATCACCAACCGTGAAATATCTGGTTCCATCTCATCTCTGAAACACACCTGAGTATTATTCCTATTCTAAAGAATACAGGAAATCTGAAGATTTCTGGCATGTAAGTAAAAAATGTAAGGAACTGGACAAATGAAGAATGCGTTGGAAAATTGTCAGTTTGTGTCAAGGGTGTAGAATAACTGAATTTCTGTGTAGTGTTATCACTTGTGTGATATTTACTCAGAAAAGAGTCAATAATTAGCACAAAACCAAACAAATTAACAACACAAAATGTAACTTGATAGGAAATATAAAAAATGAATGTATAACTCTTTTGTTTCCTCCAGGCCAAGTGTTCCAGCATTATTATTGAGGAATCCAAAATCCAACATCCATAAAACAAAGAGGAGAAAGAACCCAGATTCCATCAGATTTTAGACNTAGAATAACTGAATTTCTGTGTAGTGTTATCACTTGTGTGATATTTACTCAGAAAAGAGTCAATAATTAGCACAAAACCAAACAAATTAACAACACAAAATGTAACTTGATAGGAAATATAAAAATGACTGTATAACTCTTTTGTTTCCTCCAGGCCAAGTGTTCCAGCATTATTATTGAGGAATCCAACATCCATAAAACAAAGAGGAGAAAGAACCCAGATTCCATCAGATTTTAGACTGGAATAGACACTTTCTATTCCCTAGAACTGAACAAACTGGGGTCTGAAGATGGTAAATGAAATGAAGTTTTGATGGACCCTCACTACAGGGTACAGTGGGATCCTGAAGAGGTGAAGGGAATCCCCAAGGTTCAGCTGAAATGTGACTCGATGGACAATAAAAGCTGCTTGAGAATCTTCAGTGTTCTGAAATGACACAGATTTTCCCCATAAATTTAATTAATTTGGAACATGATGCTATCACCTAATAGATTTCATAGTGTGCAAATTATTTAATAAAAAGCTCTGAGTGTTCCTAGGACAAGGGCAACATAAGACAGTAGTTTTTGTGACATTGGAGGAGAAACACAGTGCTCAGGTCACACATGTGCCTTTGCAAACTTCTGATTTCACTCTGACAGATGGGATGGGTGAATTACAACAGAATCAGTTCCCTGTGAGGGAAACTGCAATTCCTTCTTCAGACCATGTTTTATTTGTCTCAGTAATTGATGCTGGGGCTTTGCAAGGCAAACACTTTAACGTGTAGGATTTTCTTGGGTTGTGCTGGACTCTGCTCCTCGTGCTGTGCAAAGCCTGACTGTGCTCACAGGATGCAGCCTGACCTCCATTTCACTCAGTTCTGAATTCCCCCTCCAAATAGAAACTATTAATTTCAGGTGTACATCACTTTAATACACTATTTTGATGCTTTTTGAGTAATTTTAATAGCAAACATCCAACAGCCCTCCCCTCCCGTAGAATTCAATGGGTATTCCAACTTTTTTCTGAACTGTCTCAGAATTTTAAAGTGCTGCTGATCACATAAATCAAAGTGCTCCAGGAATGGAACACCCAATTCAGCACCTCTGAGAGCTCTGTGTGCAGAGCACTGACACTTTGGTGATGGCCTGATGTGCTTCATTCAAACACCAAATTATTTCATGAAAAACCAGCAAGATTTCAAGAACAGGCAACAGAGGGTGATAGAGCAAACAAGAATTAAGTCACTGTTAACTGTGTATGTATTGAACACTTTAAATTTACTTCTCAATTCAAATATAATTACCAGCACGTATCCAAGGCAAGAAAGTCAGGGACATGAGGATGTCCTTTGCTAATGCCAACACAGATTACTGAAAACTACTGTGAAAATTCAGTCACATGGCTGAAAAAGGGCCCAAGGACACAATGGTTTTCCAAGAGATGTGAAAAATGTGGTGGCTGGTCAAAGCTAGCTCAGGAAAAGCAAAGTATAGACACACAAAACTAGGAGAACTAGGCTGGGAAGTGTTCTATTAATCTGGATTTATCAGTTATATCAAAACAATAGAGAAATACAACCTCAAAGACAGAATTGCAGCCCTGTCCATTCTGATCAAAATTAATCTTTCCTCTTGAAGGTGTTTAAATAGCTCTAAATTATTAATTTTAAAAGTTCAAAACCAGTACTTGCACTATTTTCTTTATGACATCAGGAATGGAGACAAGAAGCTTCCTACTCTGATGAGTGCTTCATTGCAGAATTTACTTTTTAGTGCAGCCTACACTTCTTGCAAGCTATTTTAGTAAGAGTGACAAAGGTGATCAAATAGACAATTAAGCTAACCAACTATGAAAGAGCAGGTTTTCTTTGTATTAAAATCAACAGAAAAGTTGTTTTATCAGATCATAAATAAAGGTAGACACAACTGAAATTGGAAAGACAGAATGATCAATGGTAAATGAAAATATTTGATGCAATAAGTTCTGAAAACCCAGTGATAGCACAGAGAAAAATTAATGTTTTGACTCTGAAACAGCTGAAAGGAAAAGGGATTCTCCCAGCTGATTCAGCAAGGATTTGGGATCTCAAGGCTTTCTTCATTGCCTGAGCTAAACTTTGGGATATAAGAGCATAGGAATTTATACTTAGGTGGTGAAATTATACTAATTCTATTTGGAACCCTGGGCTAGTCATTCATTAAACAATGTGTAGATGTTGCATCTCCAGGATCTCTGTTGCCTTGATTGTGCACATATTAGAAATTTCCTGCTTTTACAGAACTTGGGTACTCATCAGGATTTTCCATTTAATATGAAAAAGTGCCTTTCAGACTTCGAAATGAAATCATAAGAAGAAAATGTAAATTTTCATGAAAATTTTGAGTTTCCAAAAGAGAGCTTCTAAACCCCAGACCTGCACCCTGAGCTGGAGCCTGTCCCTGCAACAGGAGAAGTCCCAACAGGATTTTGGGGTCCCCTGCAGCAGCAGGGGCTGACAGAAAATGTCTCAGGGGGTGACACCTTGGAATAAGTCTGAGTAACTCAATCTGAAAGTTGAGTTAACAGACTTTTGGACAGTAGTAAATCACTGTCAAACAATGAGAGACACGTTGATGGTTGTAACTCTCTTCTCTGTTGACACATCAATCTGTCTGTCATTCAGTGCAGAGCAGAATCCATTGCATTAATATGTTTCCACAGGCAAATTGAGAAATTGTGATTTTAATCTAATCAGGGTGGTTATTTTTGCAAATAGCAATTTTAGCTTGTTTAAAGTTCTTCTTACAAGAAATTAAATTTTAGTTGAAAAAATGAAATGTTTAGAGCTGAAAAGAACTAAATATTGGTGCAGCTAAATTACTTTTAATATTTTTTTACTGAGATTGCTTCTGGAGAAGGTGATATTGTATAAAAAAGCAATGAAGGTGCTACAAATGTTATCTTCCTCAAAACTGAAATATTCCGATTTGTGGAGATACAGATGCACCAGGTATTTCAGGTATATTAAAAATTCACAGGGGTCTTTTCTCTGCTCCTTCCCCAGGCAGCATTAGCTCATCAGAATATCCCAATGCCCCAGAAAATAAATAAATAACCCCTCAAAAAGGCACAATTGTATCAAATCCATGGCATTGCCCCTGCAGGCCCAGATGGAGCTGGAAATCATGGAAGGCTGAGAGACTGGCTCCCTGAACTCCTTTCTAACACCACACACCACACGTTTTGCATAGAAACTCTCTTTTTTTCGAGTTCACACCTGCATTTCTGGAGGGATTGGATCCAGCCAACCAGCAGAACTTGTCATTAATCTGAACTAGACCTGTGAGAATTCAAGCTTTTGCCTCTCAGAAAAGAGGGAAGTGTTTCACAGTATTTCATGTTTAAAGTGAGGGTTTCTTCTGGTACCAAATCAAACCTACACCAACTGACTAGGTTCTTTTTTCCTTTGAAGTTTTATTCATGATCTTTATATTTTCAGCCTAATACTGCTCTCTGAAGATCATTTCAGTGCCCAGTCGAGTGTAACTCATTACCTTCATGGTCCAGGGGTACAAAACTACTCTTCCCTAATTCAGTCCACATAGCTAGAGCTTGAAAGATACCTTAATGAGACTAATATAATTTTTTTTCAGCTTTTTGAATATTTTCATTAATGACAAGGGAAAACATGGACATTCACAAATCAGCAAGAGCATCCTGGGCTAAAAGAACCAAATAAAAATTACTTTTTTCAACAGATTGGACCACACAGGTAACCTTTGCCATTACTCTGTATTTTACATGAGTCAAGAGAAGACAACAGTAAATTATACAATGCCAGGTATGTAGAAATGATAATTTTCTCCTGATAGAATTCTTCAGGCAGCTTCTCTGAAAGGTTACCTATCTTAAAGAAAAGAAATCATGTTGCTTTGTATGTCAACATTTTGTTGACCCTCATGTTCATACTTTTATGCACATATGGAAGATCATGGTGAAAATATCTGCTAAATGCTTATAGAATAATTAAAAAAAAATCTGACTTGTTTATTATTGAAATTGTGAAACCTGTCCTGATATCTATCATAAAGCTCATGAAACCAGGACAGTTGCTTAGGAGTATTAGCAGATGGAATAATGCAGGCTCCAAGGCTAAAAAAGGACACAGAATTTAAATTTGCCTATAGCCCACGGTCTATAACTCATTTACCTCCTCGTACACTTTTATCTTTGTGTAAATAATTTTGCATTTTACCCTGTTTTGTACTTTTGGGCTTCTACCAGATTTATTTCAGATGACAAGTCAGTACAAAACACTTGACATTAATGTTCAGGCACTATTCCTTCCATGGCAGGCAATTATGACAGAGAATGCTTATTTTTTTTCCTCTTTTAACCTGGAGGTGACCTGCCACTGGAATGCAGTTTCCTCTTTCATCATTGGAGAAACACTAATAGCACCTTGTCATGCAACATAGAGAAAAACCCCAAACAAACAAAAAAACCCTCACAGACCAGCAAGCTCATTGCTTTTTGGATAATAAAGAGAGTGATTTTCCCTTTATGGCTCAGGTGTGGACACAAAGGTGACAAATAATGAGAAAAACGTGCCAAGGAATATCAAAAATGCCAAGCAGGATCTTGGGGACAAGTGACAGAGGCACAGGGATGAGCACAGCCCTCCTGCCATGTCACACTGCTGCTGAAATTTGTCTGCAAACACTCACTTTGGACAAGAAAACGGATCAGAAAGTTTTAGGAACTCTTCAAATCGTTTCACTCCACTCCTAAAGTATTTTAAAAATTCTTGACAATGTTTTGAGCAGGCCAGGGAAGCTGAATTATTGTTATTTAGAGCAGTGGTGCAGGGGAAGCTGAGTGCTGGCAAACAGAAAGCAGCAGTGATTCCAGCTGGGAATAGATGGAACCACAGGCAGCCAGGGGAATTCAGGGAAACACCACAGCACCTTTAACTGGCAGGGCAGGAGGCAGCTCAGCCCTCCAGCAGCTGCACCCTGAGAGCTCCCCTGGCACCCCTGTCCTGGGCAGGGCATGGATTTTGGTCCCTGTGAGAGAAACAAGGACTGCCCTTCAAAGGGAACCACCAAACTCCACTGAAAATAACACACTGAGCTCAACTGCCAGGTAATTCCAGAAATCCATGGCTTTCTTAGCATGGCTGAAATGGTTCTAGTGGCTGCAGGGAGCAGAAATATGACTCCAGATAATAATTGGAATTTCTGCAAACCTCAGACAGAAGAAGTTGTTTCTTTTGCAGTGTTTCCTAACCACTGTTTGGGAATTTCCAGTTCCTCGCAGGCTTAAAGAAATCTCAAGAGAAGCATAAAATTATTGAATTAGTTTGAGATATGCTAAGCCTTTTAGCTCACGTTAAATCGATGGCAAATGAGGTACATCACATCTCTAAAAGGCAGATTACTCATTCAGGATCAAAATTCAGCTTTGAAATATCAGGCATATGCATTTTTAAAATTCAAAGTGTATTAGTAATTAATATTTGGGTAAATTAAAAAGTATTTTAATGGAGATTTTCACAAGATAAAAAACTCCACATGACAGTTTAAGATGAATACTTCTGGAAAAGATTATAGTAATTGCAAATATATAATTTTAGGATTTTTTTTGCAAATAACACAAACTACCATAGAAACCTCAAACTAATTCAATTCATACAATTCTTCCCACTGAGAGAGAGAAATGGACTCTGTGTAATTTATTCTTCTGTTCTATTTGTGTTATCTTATGTTCCAGTTTAAATTAAAACTTGTTTCAGAAGACTCTCATGTAGTGTAACAAGACAAATTTTAGTGTTTCAGTTTTGCAGATATGATTTAGCATTCAAAAAAGCACCTTTACAAAGCAACTCATTCTGCTGCATTTTTTAACTTTTGTAAACAGATTGCAGAGAAGGAGCCAATGCAGATCTGGACATCTTGTATGTCATCAGGCACAGCTTTTGAGTTTTTTATTGCATAAGGGATGGATTTCTGACAACACATTTTAAAAATTGCTTCTTATCCAAAAAACGACAGGCAAGAAAATTACTCATGAAGAATAATCTTTGTTCAGTGAGAGCAGTCCCCCCACGTTCTCTGCAGTGCCCGAGTGAGGTGGCTGCACGTGGAGCACCAGACAGAGCCCAGGGGACAAAATCTCCCCAAAACTCCTGTCACAGGGGCTTTCCACAGCAGTTTGTGGCTTCCACTCCAGCCCCTGGCCTGGAGAAGGAGCCGAGACATCTAAGCTTTCCATAACCAAAGTTCTGTGTCTACCAAATCTGTCTTTATAGAAATAAAGTCAGATTTTTAGGCACCTTTCACTGGACAGTGCACTGAGCCCCACATGTTTTATTGAGATTTTTTTAATAGTTGTTATGAGAGTTGTATGGATTATGATGGTTACAGAGAATTTTAAAAGTTTGTTCATTTTTCAACATAATTCATTAAAGAAAATAGTAATTAATAAGAAGGAAACTTTCTTTACAAATGTTAAGGCTGTCTGAGGAGCTGGAAATGTTTGGTAGAAGCAAGTGGTCAATGTTCACCATGGCAAAAGATGAATAGAGTATTTCAAGGTTTGGTCCCCCAGCATATGAAATCATTTGTAATGTAATAAAACTTGTATAAAAAACTTGTTATTTCTAGCCATTCTAATATTTTCATAAGGAAAAAGAAAATTCCACCCATAGATTTTACACAATTCTAAATCAATGCCATCAATTGTATTAAACTTGTCAGGAGGTAGATCCAACATAGCTGAGCAGGTGTAATCAAGAAATAAATATTATTATAGAATGATGGGGAGAAAGATGAAACTCCACTACTGACAAGTGTAGGCTATTTCTTAAAAAAATGTGCTTTTTTCTGTATAATGGTCTGAGAAAAATGCAAAAAATTTTAGAAGTATTTAAAAATTCTTACCTGATGAGAATTTGAAAAGACTAGAAAGTCTAATTCAAACAGCCACGAATACAAAGATACACCACAAAAAACTCACACTCACTACTGGCATGTGCAGAATGTGCAGAGTTCCTCCCTGTGTGCTCAGGAGCTCATCTGGAGAACATCCAAACACGAGGTGGTTCCTCTCCACAGAGTTGCTGATCTTGCCTGACATCCCTGTTCCCTTGTTCTGGATTTCCTGAACAGAAATCCTGTCCCATCTCTCTCCTACATGGCAACATATCACACAAACCCCTCAGCACTTCAGATTCTCTGCAAAACCGACAATTTTGGGGAACAGCCCCCGATTATCTGTGCTCTGCTTTCCTGCAGGGAATCTCCAGTCACTGTGAATGTGTCACTTTTCCCCAGCCTCCATCCACGGTCTCCAACACCCAGCAACCCTCTCCTCTGGCAGCTTTCCTTCCTTCCCAGAACAGAAACCACTCATATATTTTACTCCTTTTCTAGAAATACTGCTCACACTACTCACTACAACCCCACCAGTACTTTTTTAGTTTGCAAACTTGCTGCTCTTCTCCAGCAGAGAACAGACTTTGGACTCTGTCTTACCCATTTGCCTTTCAACCCTCACATGGCCTTTAATCCATTTAAAAAATTATTTCATATCTGATGGGCACCTATTTCTGGCCAAACCAGAGGTTTTTTTCTCTTTTGATCTTCTGTAAATTCTGTTTCTCTTTCCTGTTGTCTCTTCCCTTCAGATCACAACTCTTACAAATTTGTTTTCTGCATCACATGACATTATTTCAACTACAGATACTGAGTCAAAATTCTTCTCATTAAAAAAATAAACTTTGTATTTGAAATGCATTAAATAGCAACCATCTAAATGGAACTTGAGCCATGGAGTGAATAAGAAAACCCAGTTTGAATTCCTGCACTGTATCTGTTACAGCTCTGCCAAACAAAAGAGTGAGCACAAAATGAACCTCTTATTTTCCAACAAATGCTGCTTAGCTTTAGCTCATAACATTAGCTGAGAAGATTAGGCCTATGAAAACTCAGTTTTCCCAGTCCAATGGGAATAGTGGAAAATAATACACAACAAAATAATAAAACCAGGCTTGTTTTACTCAAAAGAACCTAACACTGTGTCAACGTCCCCTTCCAGTGATTGATGAAGTAATATGGAACTACACCAAAATAGGGGTTTGCTATCATTTAGAAAAACAAACACATTGGAGACAACCAAGAAAACAATTGTACAGATAAAAACCCCAACCCACTGCCAAGGCAGGAACAAAACAGAGCACAGAGAAGTGTGGAGAAGCACAGAGAGAGCACTGGGGTTCCATTAGCTGCCCAGATAATCAGGGACAAAGTGCTGACAGGGCCTGGTGATGACGTGGAAAAACACTGAAATTCCAGGCCTCCCCTTCCCTGATTGTCTCTTTGATAAAGATGCACAAGGTCCCAGAAGCCAGGGACACATCTCAGGCCATGGCTCCTGCACAGTGCAGATGAACCAAGGGAACAGGGTGGGAGAAGGGCCTTGGCTGCACGAGTTTTAGGGAAAAGCATCGTGTCCCAGAAAATTCCATCCCACACAGCTTCTGCTTCTGGGGCACCTTGGAAGTGTCACAGGGCTGAAGGTGTGAGCTCCAGCAGGATTCCTCAGCAGCAGGAGTTCTCAATGAAGTAGCCCTCAGGAGAAATGTGGGCCCCAAAATATTTTCAATATTTTTAAAGGAACTAAAAATAACTCCTGAAGTAATACAGATCTGATCTCTTACAAAAGGTTTTACCGAATTTTCAACTATATTTGTAAGAATCTGCCCTCTAAGATTTGTAGCTTTTTTATTATAATGAAAAGCTGTCTTTCAGAGTTCCAAAATCTATGGAAATGGATGCTTGAATTCCTAAAAGCTGCTGTTAGACACACCTGCATTTGTCACAGCCTGGACAAGCTCGAGCACACCTGGACAATGGTCATGGCTGGAGATGGCAATGGCTGATTTGGTAATCCTGGGGACCCCTCTGTTCTTGGAAAGCATGCATAGAATTTAATATAGTTTTCCCTAATTTTGTATGCTGCCACATTGATATTTCACTCCCGCCAGGTCATGAGAGTGTTTGAGGTCTTTCCTGATCAACTTCAGGGTTTACATTTGCTCAAAATGAGTATGGACTATGAATCTGCCCAGAGTACTATAATATCCTTGAAAGGTTTTGTTATGGGAGAGAAGAAATTTAACCTAGAAGGACTTAGGTCTGTAAAGAACACAGAAGAACAATGAACTCAGAGAAGTACCTGGAAGAGAAAGGGAACAGGCTGCTAACTGTATTTTAGGAGAAGTTATGAAGCCAGGCAGCTAAAATCAGAAGGAGCTACAATTTTGAAGAAAGGCAGAGGAGATCTCAGCTGTGAGGGGCTGACAGAGAGGAGGATCTGCTGCTGAGGCCCCGGGTTGTCAGACTCCCAAGTTAGCTTAAAGGTCACCTCTGAAAGATAGCGTTTCAAAGGGCAAATATTACAAGGTTGCCCTCTCTGCTCCTACAGCTGAATTAGGCCTCCACGAGATGGACTTTGAAGGATGGCACTCCAGAATTCTGCCTCTCCCCTCCCATCATTTGTCTCTGTTAGAAGACAACACTTTATATATTTGCTTCAAGATCAGCAATGCAAAGAGCAAGATTACATACAACGATAAAGAACATGTGCATTTATCATGATAACTATCTGCTACAGAATACCAGGGCAAGAAAATCAGTCTGGGTGAGGTTTTTTTTTTTGTTGTTTTTGTGTGGGATACTGGTAGAATCACTAAGAAAGAGTTTCCCGAGACAGGGAGATTTTATTATTTGTAAAGGAAATATAACACAAATTGGCCTGCAAATTCTTAGAAAGCATCATTGACACTCTTTGTAATTGAAGGAGGTACTACAAGAAATGTTCTTAATATTTGTAGGGAGAAGCTTGCCGAGAGTGGGTGAATGTAAGACAGGGGGAATAGGATGAGAAAGTTCAGAACCTTAGGAAAAGAAAAAGAAGAAACCCAGCAAAGTAAAATCAGTTGATTTTTTTAAGCAGGTAGATCAAATGATGAGCACTCCAAATGTGAAATAATTGCTGGTGTCACAAAGAGAATCACACAGAAAACAGGTCAGAAGGGAATGCATGCAATAACATGGGGCTACTCAGGACAAAATGGCAAGCAGCAAGAAATACTGAAATTCTTGAAGCAAAAAAGAAGTGACCTGTGAGCAGGTCAGCAGTAGGAAAACGGGCTCAGTAGTTCCATATTCAAGGGCATCATCAACAAATGGCAATTATGGGCTAAAACCTTCAGCAGTGTGAACCCACCTTCACTCCATGGCCAGGCAGGGAGGGGGCTGTCACAAATACAAACAAGAAAGAGAGAAAATCTCAGCCTAGAATAGAGAAATAGCAAGTCAGAAAGCACTGACTAAAACAGACCCTTTCAAATTAGCAGGAGCTGATGAGCTGCCAGCTGGTTAACTGTTCACAGGCTCTCAGGGCAAGTATTGGTGTCTTAGGGGACTGAAAAAGGACAAAGTGCTGCAAAGCTGACAATACCAATCACATCTATTGACTGGAAATGACCAGGAAATGGGAAGTGGAGCTGGGAATTGGAGTCTGTGCTCCATAATTAGACATTACTCGAAAATACTGGTAATAAGGAAATGGAAGTCAACAAACACTACTTTGCATGAGACAGTGCAAAGAAATTCCACCTTATTTCATTTTGCATAGCATTCCTTTACTAAATATGACTTTTAAAATGAAGAAATACAGGAAATATAGAAAAAGGCTCTGACTTGAGAGACTTGCAAACAGTTTTTGAGTTTCTGAAGAAGAGTCTTTGAAAAATGAAATATTTCCTTAGGAACATGGCAGTGCTTTAGCTGAGCACTAGAGAAAAACATTTACAGGATTGCCAGGCCCCTCAGAAGGAGCTATTCCATGTGGGAACTTGCACTGTACCATGAGACAAAACCCCTCATTTAAGATTCATGTAATTCTAAAAGTTCTTCAGCATAAATGTAAGTACCTTTTAGCATTGCAAAGTGACAAAATAAAAATGACGTGTAGCTATCAGAAAATTGGACTCTTAGTGCAGAACTTTCTACTTGTAAAGTTTCCTTTTGACATGGATATAATTCCAAAATATTTTGAATATTACAGGTGTTGTAAAAGAAAGCTAGGGAAAGATGTTGGTCCGGCACAGTGTTTTATGGTAAGCAAATCTGTATTTATTGAGCAGAGATTTGATAAGTGATCAGATCAAGAGATATCCTCATCTTCCCCACTCCAAATTTCCTATTGATCTCCTGACTGGTATTTCTTCTTTTCACACTTTGATCACAATTTCCATTCAGTACCTTGGAAAATTCTTATAAGTCTAAGAAAAACATATTGTGCTTAAGTAACTTCTGCCTTGCACTAATCTTCTGACTTCATATTTGCCATCTTTCTACACTATCCACAGTGTGCTTAGTCTGCAAAAGTAGCATGGAAAATTTTTAATTCTCTTGAAATACCTGGCACCGAGCAACGTAAGGTGAAAGAAATTTAATTTTGTGGAATATCATTTGGCTTTGATACAATTTGCCCTACATTGTACACTAACTCCAAATTGAAAATCAGTTTTTAATCCAAGACCCCTTCTTTAAAAAAATTAAGCTGTAGACAAGAAATCCTCTTTCTGTGTTTTCTTCCAGGTGTAGTCATTGACCTCTGAATATCTGTCCCTCCATTTTAGGATATAAACAGCTTTGTTATTAACCCTCAGAGTTTCTGACCTTGCTGCTTTTGTGAAATAATAGTGTGAGAGTGGAATTTTCTTCCAAATGAAATGTTTACTCTATAAAGCTGTAACTGCTATATTGTATTATATTTTTATGTTTATTGTTATGAAATGATGTTATTTGTAAGTATAATTCTGTAATAAAAACAAAACAAAGATTGATGCTGAAAGAGAATGAAATTTCAGAACATGCTATAAAACTAATCTAATACTGGAAAATCATAAAAAAAGTGCAATTACTCTATTTACAGGTGAAAAGGAAAAACAATTGCATACATAAAAATAAAAGCTTTATTGTTATAGTAAGAAGCTTATGAACATTGAAATGAAAGTGAAATCCTCTTACAAACAAAAGGGTTAATCTTAATTGTGCATCAGTTTTGACTGTAACAGGAACATAATTTTAAACTATAAAACCTGTTTCTTTACTCAAAGGTACCTCTGCATAATGAATATTGTGGTTGTGGCAGAAGTTGCCTGAGTCTTTCCACATAAATCACACTGCACTCAACCTCCCTTTGTTTTGCAGAGCTGATGTTCAGCCACAATATTCTCTTTGATACCATTCTAGAAGTACCAATTCTTACTGACAAAAGATGCAGATTTTAAAATCCACACACTAAATATATGTACAGCCTCCAGAAATATCAAAGGATGAGGCAAAAAGATAATTTGGGATGGGGCCAGTCGGAGCCACAGGATTACATGTGAGGGGTGGAAGGGACAAGGAGTATTTATGTCTGATTATTCCTGGTTTATCTTAGAAAACCTCTAGCACATCTGGGAAGCTCCTGGGGTAGAGATTACCTGGGGAACAGTTTAAAAACCTGTAAAAAACACATTCCACCAGAAACATTAATGTTTACTGTTGTAGCAATATTTTCAATTTTGAGTGGAATGGGTTGAAATTTCCTCCTTGTTAGAGGAGCTCCTTTGAGAGAGTTTCAGAGTGAATTTGTTGCAGTTTAGTAGAGAACCAGTGAAAACAACCTGTGTTTTTGCACCACTGTCCTCAAAGGATGAGGAAAATGCCTCCATGGGACACAATATTCATAATCCAGGAAAGAGAGAAATTTGAAAAGCCAAGTGGCATGTTGGTACAAAAGTGACTTCCAGGTCACACCCCTTCTGACTGGAGTGTTCTTGTATGGTGTAAAGGAAAGATACAAAATGAATTTACCTCAAATTTACCCTCAGCCTGCCTATACCAGTACTAAAAACCAACAACTTCTTTGCAGAATTCCCTGAGTTTGTGTTCCAACATCTGAAATACCCATTGAACAGTGACTTTTACAATGACAAAAATGCTGTTGGTACGGGCAAAGAATTTATTTGTAAGAGATCACATCCACCAAAATCAGAAACTGCATCCTGCTTTAGGAATTTAATGTGCAAAAAAGGTAAGAAGGAACCATATTAATCCAAAGTAAAATGGAAAAAGCCAGTGGAAAGAGCTACTTCCTGAGCTATAGTAATTAAAAGCCTTGACATATCTATGAAAGAAGGGCCTGGATAATCTTTATTATACTGTAAGCAAGGCAAATGGCAGATTGATATCCCTTGGCACAGGAATACGCTACTAAATATTTGAAGACAAGCTGTGACTTCAAATATCACATCCAACTGCAACTTTAATTTTTTTTTTTGCAGAAAAAGCAACTCATGCTGAGGAAGATATGGCTTATTTGAAACTTATTTACTGTCATAACAGATGGTGAAGACTAGAGAGAATATAAATGAAAAATATGGGGGCCCAATAAATGTCAAGGCTCCCAACTTGGTTTGTAAAATTAAGAGAAAAAAAAAAAAAAAAGAAATAAGCTATATCTATGCAAGATACAAAAACTTAACAGAATAGATTAGCTTTTTAACATCTTGGAAATAACCATTTTTCTGCCCACACAACGTGAGATCAAAAATTGCATTGATTTTACAGTCACTACCATCTTGAAAAAGTTATACAGCCTGATCTGTGCAGAGTTACCATTATTCGGAGCTCCTTTTCAGGTTCTTATGCCCAGAATTCTGGTGGATTATGACAATTTTATCAGTTACATCTACAATGGCCAAGAGAGTTTCCTATGAAGCCATGGTGGGGTAGAAGCTTTGCTGGCTGTGTTTGTAACCCCACAACCACAGCCTGAGGAACGAGGTCAGAATTTGAGCCAGAGCCACAGACCCAGGCCCTTCTGTTGATGGGGAATTTTCAAGTCTGGAGTTCTCAATTCTAAACAAAACAAAATTTTAAAACAGCAAAATCTGCAAGACAAAATTTTTTCCTATATGTTCAATCCTCTTTAGGCCTCACCTCAACCTCTCTAAACTTCATAGAGGACTGAGGACCATAAGAACATAAGGACTGAGCTCTCAGGACCATAAAAAGCATCTGGCATCCTACAAAACTGTACTTTGGAATCTCTTCACAGAAAAGGATCCTGGCATGATGAATCCTTCTGTATTTTCTAAAGTGTGCAGATGAAATAAGAAACTCTGAGGAGTGACCAGCATCCCTTTCCTGGTGGAGGGAAGATGTGTTTTCATTGCTCCTGGAGCCATCATTTTCTTGGCAATGCCTTTGCTATCAAAGGGAAACAAAATTAAGGCAGAACTAAACCAAAGTGCAGATGATATCCACGAAAATCTGAAATGAATTGTCAATGTGAAGTTATGTACAGAGCTGAGTAAAACTTTACCCTTGGAAAGAGCTTCTGTGGTGACTGTGCCACGAATTGGCACTGTGGTTCACAGAGGAGCACAAAGCCAACAGCAAAAAAAATAGATATTATTCTATGTTTAGCTCCCCCCTTGCTGCCCTATGTCACCCAGACGACTGGAAAATACACCAATAATGGAATATTTCATTCACTAAAATACTGCACAGCTCATTTTACTTTAAATCTAGCAATGGATTTCAGCACGTGGTGAGAAATGCAATATTAAATATCCCATAATGGCACGAACAGAAATAAGATTGTGAATATATTTTTATACAGTTTTTCTTAATGAAAAACAAGGAAACATACACAAAGTGTTTGAGTTTTTCATGCTGCTACCTTTTATGTTTTCTGTGCATTGTATTTGAATGCTGTCCTCTTGATTATGTTCTCTGAAATACTTGTTTGAAGTAAGATACTTTATTTTAATAAGTGGAACAAAGCTTTGAATAGCTTGGTTCAAAAAAACAGTTTTAAATGAAAGGAGCTGTTGCTAAGCACAGGGATCTTTGCCAAATACTTTTTAAATGGTTTATTGTGCCCTAGCAATCCTGAGATTAAAAACATCTCTTGAATTACAATGACACATCAAAAAATAAAATTAATGTGGGGGTTTTCATTACAAGAACTGAGCCTCTGTGTGTTATTCTTTCCATTAGATAAGAAAGAAACATACTGTGGTACATTGTTTTTGCTGTCAGAGTGAGCTTTTAGGCAAATATACACTATCACACTATATCCCTCATGGATTCAATCATGCACTCTACAAGTTCTTCTATTAATTTAACTTAATGCTGTGGATTTAAGGGATAGGCTGTATATTTTCACATATTTGCCTGCACTAGGGATGAGTTATTTTTAGACTCCATAAGTCTTCATCAGAATCAGAAGATTGCATTTCCTCATCCTACTACAATATGGATAATAGTATTGCCTCACTCTGTAATAAACATTTAATTTTCCACCGTTCTTGCAACATTACAAAACAACTGTTTGACCAAGCTCTGGTGCTGCAACTCTGCAGAGCACGTAGATCTCGTTGCCAGTGAGAAACCTGAGAGCAGAGTGCTGGATGTTTTAGAGGAAAACACAATCAATAGCATTTCCCAGCTAATAAAGATGTCTGAAACACTGCTCTGAGCAGTGCTGGCCTCTGAGTACACAAATTGGGATTCAGAACAGGGAAAAAGGAAGTAGAAAAACCAACAGAGAAAACAGCTGCTAATTGATTTTAAACCAAACTCGGTTTCCACATCTTGAACTCTTATTTTAATTTGTATCTGGGGGCTGTGAATAGCGAAAAGCCAAAGTTCCAGATATCTCACACTGGATATGACAGCAGGACATGCAGGTTGTTGGGATTTTCCTGGACAAGGACAGCACAAGTCCCTTGCCAGATACCACGAGCACCCTGGTACTGCATGGCTTCAGCCCACAGGTTTTATTTCTCAGCACCCACTCTCCTGCTTTATTTCCCAGGATCTAATTAAAATATTCATCTGCAAGTTCTAGATTGTAGCAAATTAAACCAAAACACATTGTACACAGTAAAACTGAGCCAGATCTGACCTAGGAAAATTGGCAAACACAATAATGATGGGAACAAGTGGGTCAGGTTATATTGGTGTTGTTACTCACATATGTAACACCTTGAATAACTCTAATAACAAAGGCAAACATGGAAAACTTCAAGAAATTGCAGGGAAATCCTGCCACTTTCATAGCTTATGCACTTTCTTGGATAGTCTTTTATAAAGATATGTATTCAGGTTTTTTAAAGCCCAGAACATTTCTCTCACAAAGAACTTTTGTATTTAATACCTCTCCCCCACTGTCACACTATTAAGAGAATGTGAACTTCCAATTAGACAGCTTTTCCAATTCCCCATTTTAAATGGGAAATATATGACAAAAAAATAAGAGGAACATGTCAAAAAGAAAAACAAGGTCACCTTTTTGAACTGGCCATTGATTCCTTGCTCTCCAAGCTGGCACAAGGAATTTCAGTGAGTACTTAAAAAGGCCAGAAATATGCAGAAGGTTGTTTCCTACAGCCAAAGGTGCAGGAGTGAACTTGGAGTAAATGTCTTTTAAAAAGTAGATATTAAAGATGCCAGATGTTGGTCAAGTCAAGAAAGACCTGTACAAAATTGTATTTTTAAGACATGATGAGTTTCAACCAGAGACACTCTATGGCTTAGTGTTCCTCCTTCAGGAGATCCCTAATTAATCCACGGATAATCAAGGTAATCAGGGTTCTCTGTCCTAGTTCACACAGAACTAGGACCTGGATTTTAGGATTCTTCACTCCTCAAGCCCACTCACTTCATGGGGATCTCAAAGGCAATGAATGCCACTAGGAAAAACATTCCACAACAGCCCCATTTGATTCCCTGCTCCGATAGGAAATAAGAAATAAAACACTTTAAAAATGAAACAGATCCCTTCAACCTTTGCTGAAAGAAGACCATCAGAGTTTATAGTGCTCAAAAGGTGAAGCAGAAATATAAAAAAAGATGAAAACAATTACAAAGCTTTAGATGCCTCTTTGGAAAATATACACTTTTCTGGTTTTCTTTGATAATACCACATAACTCAAAGGGGATACATGGCCTCACATTAAACATCCATCCACCAGGAAAGGCATTTATTGGCCTCAGAAGCCAGATATCACCTAGGACAAAACACACCGTTATTTGGACAAAGTTGAAATGACTCATCCTGACGTTGGGACTCGCAGGGAGAGACACTTCATCACCAGTCAATATTCAGCAGCACTCAGCAGGTAAATTGTGGAGCTTTGAACGTCGGTTCTGGAGCTCCCAGCAACTGCATTTGCTCACATCCAGTTCTGTGGATTCTTCTTTATTCACGAGGAGAGACGTGCAACATAAAGCAACTCGGAGCTAATCGTCTTCTCATTCCCTAAGACATTAATTAAGCTAATAATTAAGGCATTTATTCTTCATACTGATTTAAAAAGGATGAATTAAAAAGCACGACTGAATAAGCAGTAATTCTGATGATCAAATTTCCAATAGTCTCCAAAGCATGAGATTAATGTTTGTGTTTGGATTTCCTTATGACAAGGATCAGGCTGCAATCTTTCCAGGCACCAATATACACCTCAAGCTTATGAATAATAAAAAAAAAACCTGTGTTGAAGTAAGTGTTTTGAACAAATTGTGCAAATGTTAGATATATTAGAAAAAAACATTAAGGGCAGAGTAAGTGAGAGAAAGTGACCCTGTGGTGGTAAAAGCGTGATAAGAGCAGATCATCCACTGCTCATGAGCTACCCAACACAAATACCTCTTTCTAAACTAAAAGTGAAGCTTTTGGAGAAAAATTTTAAAAATGGAAAACCATGTAATAACTACTGAGATGACTCAATTTTCAGGGAGAGGTTTCAGTAGAAATTGTCGTTATTTCAGGCAGTGTTTACTTTTATTTTATCTCCTCAAGTAGCATGATAGTTTCTTATTAGAGTACTTGGCTTAGACCTTATTTTTTAAATTAAATTTCAGTTACAATAAACTCTTGCACAGATTAAACCAAAATATTCCAGCAGTAGCTGGTAGATGATGTTATTTCAATGAAGAAATGTCGTAAGCTCAAAGTTTAATGATTCTCTAATGACAGCTCTGTTATTTAATTGGAACAATTGCTGCAGAGACATTTGTGCTCTTTGGCAATCTCCATTTTTACTAAAGTTCAAGTAAAAGTAAACACACTTTGAGTTCTGGAACCTCTTTAATCCCTTTGGTAAATGGAACAGGGGAATTTTGAAATGAAGGACAAATTGGATTAATTTTCAGTTTTTAGTCAATGAACTGAAATCTCCACTAAAATTATCCATAGTCCAGTATTTTCCATCACATATTTCCTTTAGAGCCATTCCTTCCTGCTGGCCTCTTCTGTAGCATGAGATTATTTCCATGGTGCCAGGGTTTTGTCTGAGACAACAGGTGGCAGAACCACCCAGGATCTTCCCTCTACTAATTGGCTTCAAAGTTGAGTATACTGGATTTCAGGGAAACATTTCCATCTAGTTTTTACAGAACATTTTAAATATATGGAATTTATACTGTCATCCTCACTGAAAAAGTGAAACAAACCAAATTATACACATTCAAAATCACTAAAATGATTTAAAATATTTCCCTTAATCCACTCTGCCTGGTGGAGCAACATCCTCCTGCAGTCTTTTCACACATTCTTATTTCCTGGCTTTTCCCTAATCTTTCCACACAATTTACATCCACTCAGCTAAAATGACAGCTGTTGATCTGTCTGAATCTTGGATAAATCTTTCTAAATTTGGCTGTGTGACCTCTTGTTTTTCATGGCCTGCCACTCCCCCACAACACAGGAACCAAAGTGTGAGCTGTCCCTTGGCTGCATGGTCTTTTCTTTTTTCCAGACCATTGGCTTATAAAATGAACAAAATTGGTCCTAATACTGATCTCCTGTGGCACTCCACTAATCACTTTCCTCTTTCCCAAGCCACTACCCACTCACAAATGCCTCTCTTTGATGTCTCAGTAGAAAATTTATCTATTCACATACCTCAGCTACTATAAAACATCAAAATTACAGACCTTGCAGATTATTCTTTTGTGTTTTGCTCTATCAACAGATTTCCTAAATGCTAGGAAAATTATTTCTATGGACCCAATTTACCTTGTTAGTGCATAGCAATGATTTGTTAAACATAATCAAATTTTTGTGGCTGCCTTTAACTGTAATATTCCAGGTGCCTCCACTGGGGCCTGGTATAAAAATAAATGGGGTAGGAAAAAGAAAATAAACTCCAAGATCCTTCTGTGCACTTATTTACCAACAAAGCTCACATAGAAAACCTTGTAACACAGACTGTTGAGTTTATTAACAGATATATTCTCTATAATAGTATTATTATCTATTAATAGCTAATATTTTGTTTTAAAACAGCCACTTAATGAAGGGAGACATTGTTTTTGAGAAGGACAAAGCAGATGGTGCAGGAGAGAGAGCCTGTGTGTTTTCCTTGCACTCACCTGGGCTAATTTCCAGAATCTTGTGCCCAACATACTCATCCCTCTTTCTCACCCAAACTTTAAATGCCCCAGCAAAAGACAGGCTCTGTGTTTTCACCTCATCTGGAGGCATTTGTCCATCCCTCTCCCAGATGTGCAGTTACTGTGGAGCCCTCAGGGGGTTTCTCTGGTGCTGAGCTCCATGTGGGAGTGAAAATAGAGGAGTAAATGAAAGTATTCCCTCCGCTCCCACATCCTGGTTTCCCACCTGTGCTGGCAGTGTCCGTTTTGCACCCTGGGATATCTCAGGGAAGTGCAACTTCATTTATACCTCATGTGTTCATCTGGGGGGCAGTGACACTTCACCTCTTGGAGTAGCAGATGTGTGCCACAGGCAGAACCAGGGATTTTAGACATTGGAGTGAAGAACGTTATGGAAAAGTGTGATCTGAGCTGCTGATATCCCTCAGCTATAAAGCAAAAATAAAAGCAAAATAATGTTTGGAGAAGAATAAAAGCTCTGGTTTATATTTACTCCGTGCTCACAAAATTCATTCTTTCTCTCCTTGGCTAGTCAGAGACATAAAAATTCTATTAAAAAAAAAAANTGTTCCATATCCCATCAAATGTCAGAGGCCTCCTGATAGCTAAGTACCAGCACAAGATTAAGATTAATAATATTGGCATAAACCTCCTTTCCCAAGACTTCTGTAAGGAAAAGGGACAGACAATACCAGGGTATCCATGTACACACTTCTTGGCTCCTACATTTCCACTGGTGTTCTTTCCAGTGTAAGCTTTCTCCTGAATCCCTTGAATTATTGTCAGAATTCCCATGGATTACAATGATGTGGTATCACCACTTCAACCTCTTCCCACCAGCAAAAAATAAATAAATAAATAAGGAAAAGGCTATGTCACAGTGCAGAAATGTTGTTTTGTATTCCAAAGCAGTCCCACACGTTCCTGCAAACACAGTGACTGTATGGATGTTCCTCTCATGCATAAAAAAGATCCTTAACAGGCTGTCTTTACTCACAGGGCCCTTCAACAGGTATTCCCGCTTATGTCTGGAAGTGCTATGTATTGTAAACGTGCACACCATCTTATTTTATATTGAAACAGAAACAGATTGTTTCATATAGTTGAAATAACTGATAACAGAAGGCAGAGCCATGCTAATTTATGTTGATCAGGATCTGTGCACATTTTCAAATCTTTGAAGGGAGGCAACTCGAACTTAAGCTGTTATGTCTAAAACCATCACATGAAACCCAATTGGAGAGAGCTGGGAAAAAAACAGTTGTGCAGGAAAAGAGACACTTTAAAAAAATAGTTAAATTCTTGTCCATTTTGAAATTGAAACAAGACTTCTGTGCTGAGGTTGAGAAGAACCCCTGCATTTCCAGCAAGAACAAGTATTAATGGATAAGATGCAATGAAAGAAGAGGTGTCAGGTAAGCCAGAAATTCTTAAGCCAACTATGAATTTAGGAGAGAACAGCACAGATATTTAAATGACATAATTGATGATGGAAATCTGACTTCTTCTAAAACATTGGAAAGGATTTCCCCCCACAATTTCTGCCTTCAGCACAGTTAATCAGCTACTCAGTGCTGTCCCAAGGTGGCAATGGAGTTGTACCACCGAGGTGTGTGGATTTCCTGCACTGCACTGGCATTGCCAGTGGCAATTTCAAACCCCAAGACAACAAATCAGTGCTGATCAAATGGGGAAAAAAAAAAAAAGGAAGGAAAAAAAAAGCAAGCAGAGTCATTGGGTGGCCTTCTAAGGTATATCAGAGAGAGAGAGAATTACACACCCTAATTTGGCAGCACTGAAAAGGGTTGGGAAAAGCCCTTGCAAGAGGAGGCTCGTGGTGTCAGTGGCAGCATCTGCCCCATCCCTGACCTCCTCCCACTGTGCTCCGGGGGAATTTCCAGGGGTTCCTCCTGGCAGAGCAGCAAAGGAGGCAGCTGGAACAGGCACTGAAAGTTAGTCCTGCACGAGGTTGGAACAATCAGGACAAGTGATAAGGCCAAGCCCCATCCTAATCACCTCAAGAGTCAATTACCACAGGGATGGGAAGTTAATGGGAAATTCGGCAGCAGCTGCTTTTTGCTGGGGATGTGGACACACTGAGCCAGGCTGGGGAGACAGGGTTTCATTCTGTAGTGCAAAATCACATTTTTCCATAGCTAAATACATTCAAGCTTGCAGACAGATATCTGTGCAAAACAAACATGGAAGTTTGGCTTGGCTGGGATGGAGATTCCCTCATCACCATCCACCACCACCTGCCCCACCATCACCACACACAGGCACTGTTCTATTTTCTGATATCAAATATACTTTTAGAGTACCAGAGATGACATCTATTTTATAAGTGCAGGGCTAAAGAACCCCTATTCAGGTGATGTTAATGACTAAAAATGGCTAAAGATTCTTTCTTACCAAGAAAGAGACATGAGAAGCTGGATTTCCAAGTCAATTATCAGGCCAAGAGAAGCTTAAAATCGTAACTTTAATAAGTGTATTTAAATAAAACAAGAAGTTTTCAAGTGCTTTCTATTTTTAAAAACATCAGAAAAAATGACTGCCTAAAAACCCTTTTGAAACAAATGCATTTATTTATGGAGAAAACAGAATTTCCTTTCCCTTGCAATTGTTGCTAGAGACCTTGCCCTAGCCATGCCCTACCACAGGAGACACAGAGAAAAAGAGATTTTATTACAGAAGTATTGAATTAGTGTTTAAATCTTGAATGATGAATGTAGAGATTCAGAATGTGGTACTACTGAAGAATAAAGTTTACACAAGGATTTTAAAAAAATGTATAAATAATGCTTTGTCTTTCAGGAGTGGATGCAGCCCTGGTCAGTGAGGATGGAGTTGAGTTGGGGAAAAACTCTGGGAATGGCTGTGCTAACAGAGAATGAACCAGCTTTTCCCTCCTTTGTACCTCCCTGCTCTTTTGTGTCCTCTGCCAGGAAATCCAGGGCTGATTTGTATAAAATAACTCAGAATGGAAAAATAAAAGTGGACATTTTCTATGCTGCTCATCACTTGAGAAATCCCTGACAGACTCAGGATTTGCAGGAGACTGAATTGTTAACTTCTAGAATTACAAATCAAGCATCATCCCATATGGCACTACTTTTCAAATGACTTCCCTGTAAATGACAAAATCAGAAATCTGACTCATCAGCACTGCCACTGCCTGTGTCCATGACATGAATTTGGGCTCCTCACAGAACCAAAGGGGTCACAATATCCCAGGTAGTGCCCAGGGTGAACTGGGAGTAACTCTGGGAGTCTGGGAGTGACTCAATTCTCCTTCATCTGTGTCCCCTCAACCTTTTTTTTTTTTTTTAAAGAAAAAGATATATTTTTTTAGGGTTTACTTGTATCTTATGTGTCTTTTCTGGAGCTCCTTGGCCCCCCTCCAGGTGAATACAATATCCAGTAAATATTCAACCTAAACACTTTTCTGTAAGTTTTATGCAAACCAGCAAGGACATCACCAGCATCAGCTGAACCAGTGTCATGCTGCTGCTTTGATCCTGCTTCCTATTATTTCTATTTATCTATCACCAATTATTTAAGTTAGATGACCTTATTTAAATTAGACATCTCCCTTCCATCTCCCTTGTCACAGGACCCAGAATCAGGCAGAATCTAGAAGTAAATCTGCTTTTTGTGACACATCAGTGAGTAAAACAGGCAATGTCTGTAACCAGGGAGCTTCATTTCATGGCAGCAGAATTTCATCTCTTCCCCAAAGTTTCCTGCTTTTCTGGGTCATCCAAACAATACCTTTTTCTTACGTATTTATTGTACTTCATCAATAATTCTGAATATCCCTCCTCTCCATGTTTGGAATAGACCTGTGTAAGCTATATCCTTCTAAAAGACTTCTATTATTTAAACCTTAGTACAAAAATCAACTTTTCAGCAGCACCAATACCAAACCCCATTTCAAGCAGAGTGGCCAGTTGAGTCAGTCACAGGAATCAGGACAAATAGAACTTTCTTGGGCTTTTCAGTGTTTTCTAACACATTAATTTGATATATTGCTACTGAGAAATATTATACCTGCGATACCTTAGCTTTCAAAAACATAAAGGCTCTACAAGAATGACAGGATAAAATATGATTTTTTCAGTAATTCCAACTGTGAATTAGTTAAAGTTTGCAGGAGAGCAGGATATAAGCTTTGATCCACGCTACAGCATCCCCATAGCTCACTCCTGAGATGATTTCATTGCCATCTGAAGCACGTATGGAGAGCCAGGGCCTGCTCTAATTACAATATTGTAGTTTTGACTGACAGACAATATGTCTACAATCAACTCATTTGAAAGCCATGTGTTGCGACAGTTCCTTGTCCGACTCCATAGTGCAGAACCAAGACAAATCAGTGCCTTGTTACTCTGCACTAATCCCACAGTTCCAAAAAAAATTAAAAAAAAATAGAAGTCCTAGGAAACACGTGCACACAAAGAGCAGCACCGTGGGTCAGGAGGTACCTCAGTTTCTTTTTATCTTTTCCTAATTGTTAATATCTGCTGACTACTTAAACATGGCCAGAGTGTTTGAAAATAACACTTAAACACATGTAAACTCCAAAAGTGCTGGTTCCAGGCTTCCCAAACTTCAAATGTGGTGTTCTAAACCAAAGTAAGTTTGAATATGAAAATTTAAAAATCTCCGTTTTTGAAATTGCAAGAAACCTGACATTATTACACTTATTACTCAAACCAATATATAGCTGGTGCTGAAACAATGTTTTTATTCTGACCTCACACAGGCCTGGATAAGTATAATTATTATGCAGCAGAATATGACAGAGATATCTGTCATTAGTAGAATTTCTGGAATTTTGAACATACATTTCAATAGCCTAAGTGGACCTAGCTTGGCAATTTAGCTGACCCTGGAAAAGAGTGCCTTATGTTCATCTTGTGCAATCTGTCCAGTAACAGATGTACACCATTAAGATGTAAAGTGAGGTGGAGGAGGATGGGAACAGCAGGAGAAGAGTCAGGCCATTAGCAGAGGAGCCATGAGCTTCCCTAGGCCAGCAACAAGGGAGACAGGAACCCACAAATCACTCAAAACAGGTTTTTCCAGCAAACCTGTGATAAACAAATTACTATTTTTGAAGCTTTGCACTTACTTTATGTTAAATGATATGTAAACAAATTATTAAAGAAACCAAACAAGCCAGTCCTGCAGTGTGGTTGTGGTGAGAGCAAGAGGTGGGAGAGGATGCAGAGAGGTTCAGGTGTGATGGGGGCACGGAGGGAGAGCAGTGAACTCACCAGCCCCAGGTCCCTCCCTGGTGTCAGGTGGAGCAGCTTCCCCCTCTCCTCCAGCTCAGAAAGAGCCAGGAAGCAGCAAACCCTCAGGTGCTGAAGTTCTCCAGGTGAAGAGTTTGTGTTGCTGACCTGCCCCAGCAGCAGACACAGCCTGGCACGTAATTAACTCCTCTTATTAGCACAATGAATATACTGGGAGGGTTTAATGGGTCTAAGCTCTGTCCTGCCTACTGGTTTCTGCAAAATTTTCTCACCTTTGTTTATTCAGTTACTACCACAAATGTGCAAAAGCAGACAGGACTTGCAATTAATTGGTTTTTAAAGTGTTCAAAGTGCCACTTTCTGGGATTATCACAACATAAAAATATTCATCATATCTGCCCACACCAAATGTTGGTATAAATTATTAATTTAAGGCAAATGTGACAATTAAGCAGATTTATTAGGCTTAATACACCATGCAATTACTAAATGACTTCTTTTTAAAGCTCGTCTTCTCTCTTTCTCTGCAAGCAAAACTGCTTTTGTTTTAGGTACCATATTTTATTTATTGATACACATCATCTTGAGAATGAGCTATCCAAGTTAAATTTTGTAGTGACAGCATTTAATTAACACACAAACAAAGTACATACAGATACTTATTAGCATCACAATAGCCGTCTCGAGGGAGGAAATAAGTCTCTTTCAGACAGAGTTTTCAAGTAAATAATTAACAGACAAAACAATCCCTGAAACTGTGGCTAAAGCACACTTCTATTTGCAGTTTTAGTGCAGGGACCTCTAATTGAGCAGGGTTGGATTGTTTATCCCTAAGAGCAGCCCTTTTTGCCATGGGGTTGAAACCACAGATGGGAGAATAATGGCCACGTTTTTGTTTCTCTTGCCTGTGGCACAATATCTATTCTGTCAATAACAGAACATCACTTTTCAGGATTGCCAGGATTATGATTTTTATGTTTTCAGAGGTATGAGAGTCCCTAGCTGTCAGTAGAGTAGAAATATAGATAGAAACATTTAAAATCCACTTAATTGTAATAAACACATATAAAATAAGGCTCTTTGGACAACTCTGGTCTTTACCACAAACACGACTTATTCACCACATATTCCTTTGGGTGTCCTTTATAAAAAACCAACTGTGGTTGTGGTTTAGGGTTTTTTCTACCCCTCACACATTACATGGTGCTCTGGGAGCTTAAGATATTGTTTTCAGCTGAGCAAAAGAACCGTCAGGGATAATTTTGATAAATGTGAGCCATCTCACATTTTCTGTTAACAAGTGCTTTGTGTGTCTAATAACATGCACCTGTGAAGCTGATTTTTCTTTTTCATGTGACCTCACAAAACTAAAAAGAGACTGTGCCTTTTGATGGGGCAATAACATTATGGAAAGACTTAATAAACACAGAGATAGAAAAGGCTTCCTAACCCCTCCCCACCCTATGGGCCACCCCTGTCCTGGGTTTGGGGCTTGTTCTCAGGAATTTTCTGGTGAGGTACTGATGCTTTTTTTGGCCACCTAAAAACAGAGACCAGACAGAATTATAGGAATAAAAAACAGTTATATTTATTGAAGGGCTTCCAGGTACATGTTGGGCAGATGAAGCCCCCCCATGGACAGAGGGTCATGGGTTTTTATACTTCTATAAATTTGGTCCATCTGCATTTTGGGGATTAATTTTCCAATTACAGCTTCAGGTAATGAAGGCATTTACCCCAAGTTTGCTCCCTCCCAACTCACTTTTGTTTTACATTTCTCAGGGCCTGAGGCAGTGAGGTGTCCTCGATTCCCAGGCCTGGAGAGGAATTGTTGTGTCTGTCCAAAATGGGAGAGCAGCAGCTGACCCTGTGTATGGAGTTTAGAGTTCTACACTAAAGAACTGCAGGATTACAAATCCATGGAAAATATAAAAGCTAAAATCCTCTGGACCCACAGACCGTGGTGGGATGAACATGGCAGGGCACAGCCTGAGCTGAGCTCAGCTCAGTGATCAACCCCAAACCTCCCAATCAACACAAGACCAAACTCTGGACTCGATGCTCTTGGAGATCTTTTCCAACCTAAGATTTTTAAGCTGTTCCTACAGGAACTGAACTCTCTTTATATAAAATAAAATAAACAGTGATTCTTCCTTTCTAACAAACCCTTACTAGGAGGTGAAAATGCTACAGAGCTGTGAGGATTTAAACTAATCTCATCAGTATTTAGAGTGCTGTACTAGATTTCCAGAGTATTATTCCCTGTAGCTAAATGCCTTTGATAATGCAAACAGAGTCTCAAATTCTGAAGTCCAGGGAAATTCACTGTGGTTCCAAAGTATTTTGCTTTTCAAACAGATTTTCCAGGAACAAACTGCACAGATCTTTCCTCCCAGGCTATCAGACGGCCCTGTTCCCCCACAGGGCTGAGCTGGGGGCTTTTAAAGTCCCCTGCCAAAATTTCCCTGCTCTGCTTTGCTAAAGATGAATAGGGAATGATTTATTTTCTTGTTTTGCACAGGTGGTTCTTGTTTGATTCTGTTCTTTTGGGGATAAAACATTAAAAAGAAAGAATTACAGCCTGATACAGAGACAACCTAATGAAACAAAAAAAAAAAAATATAAAACTTCATTTTTTCAAGAAATTAAAATTTCCTACAGAACATGTATTGATATCTTTGTCACAAGTAAAAGCTTCAAAGTTTCTGTTTTGAAAGGTATTTCATTTTTTTAATCATGTAAAGGCTCCTGTGAATCAAGGTAAATAGTAATGAGTTTCTTTCAATCACTTGACAACTACAAAAGAAGTGAATCTCCACCAGCTAATAAGAATTAAAAAGAAAATTGTAGCCTACCTGGTTTCCTGTAAAAAAGATTTTCCTAAGCAGAATTGGTAGATCTCCAAATGACAAAATATTTTTGATTTAGATGAGACAACTTTCTCAGCTTTAAAGAAGTTCTTTAGTAAACTAAACACATATTTGATATAAATTTTCTTCCACGCTGAGCCTAACATTAAAAAAACCTTATAGGTAAAATAAATGTGTCCTGTACTATATTAATTTGTACAAACTTAGTCTATAAACCTAGACTACAATTCAATGTGTCTGTAAAACCTGACTGAGTGGAAATTTTCTTTTTAAATTAAATATCTTCTAATAATTTTTTAAAATTATTCATTCTTTGCTTCTAAAATGCTCGAAGAAAGCTTGTTTTATTTTAGGAATGCTCTTTTAGTCAATTATTAAAATTGCAAGGCTGAACAACAGGATTGGGTCTGTAGGGATTTGTTCTGTATCGAGGGGTCATTTATTTATGAAATTTCTGTGCTCTATGCCTGCTGAAATATTGATGTTTTTCCCCTTTGCTC
>VZTR01031395.1:445529-500873 GCA_013400775.1 Chaetops frenatus
GGAGTTTAGAGTTCTACACTAAAGAACTGCAGGATTACAAATCCATGGAAAATATAAAAGCTAAAATCCTCTGGACCCACAGACCGTGGTGGGATGAACATGGCAGGGCACAGCCTGAGCTGAGCTCAGCTCAGTGATCAACCCCAAACCTCCCAATCAACACAAGACCAAACTCTGGACTCGATGCTCTTGGAGATCTTTTCCAACCTAAGATTTTTAAGCTGTTCCTACAGGAACTGAACTCTCTTTATATAAAATAAAATAAACAGTGATTCTTCCTTTCTAACAAACCCTTACTAGGAGGTGAAAATGCTACAGAGCTGTGAGGATTTAAACTAATCTCATCAGTATTTAGAGTGCTGTACTAGATTTCCAGAGTATTATTCCCTGTAGCTAAATGCCTTTGATAATGCAAACAGAGTCTCAAATTCTGAAGTCCAGGGAAATTCACTGTGGTTCCAAAGTATTTTGCTTTTCAAACAGATTTTCCAGGAACAAACTGCACAGATCTTTCCTCCCAGGCTATCAGACGGCCCTGTTCCCCCACAGGGCTGAGCTGGGGGCTTTTAAAGTCCCCTGCCAAAATTTCCCTGCTCTGCTTTGCTAAAGATGAATAGGGAATGATTTATTTTCTTGTTTTGCACAGGTGGTTCTTGTTTGATTCTGTTCTTTTGGGGATAAAACATTAAAAAGAAAGAATTACAGCCTGATACAGAGACAACCTAATGAAACAAAAAAAAAAAAATATAAAACTTCATTTTTTCAAGAAATTAAAATTTCCTACAGAACATGTATTGATATCTTTGTCACAAGTAAAAGCTTCAAAGTTTCTGTTTTGAAAGGTATTTCATTTTTTTAATCATGTAAAGGCTCCTGTGAATCAAGGTAAATAGTAATGAGTTTCTTTCAATCACTTGACAACTACAAAAGAAGTGAATCTCCACCAGCTAATAAGAATTAAAAAGAAAATTGTAGCCTACCTGGTTTCCTGTAAAAAAGATTTTCCTAAGCAGAATTGGTAGATCTCCAAATGACAAAATATTTTTGATTTAGATGAGACAACTTTCTCAGCTTTAAAGAAGTTCTTTAGTAAACTAAACACATATTTGATATAAATTTTCTTCCACGCTGAGCCTAACATTAAAAAAACCTTATAGGTAAAATAAATGTGTCCTGTACTATATTAATTTGTACAAACTTAGTCTATAAACCTAGACTACAATTCAATGTGTCTGTAAAACCTGACTGAGTGGAAATTTTCTTTTTAAATTAAATATCTTCTAATAATTTTTTAAAATTATTCATTCTTTGCTTCTAAAATGCTCGAAGAAAGCTTGTTTTATTTTAGGAATGCTCTTTTAGTCAATTATTAAAATTGCAAGGCTGAACAACAGGATTGGGTCTGTAGGGATTTGTTCTGTATCGAGGGGTCATTTATTTATGAAATTTCTGTGCTCTATGCCTGCTGAAATATTGATGTTTTTCCCCTTTGCTCCTTTTTCTGATTTAAGTAAAATGGTAAGTATTGAATTGAATTAATTTAAAGATTAGCCATCATAATGAAGTCTTATTTAATCATTAAAAGGAGCCAAAAGAGGCAAAATGTGGCTGACAGAGTTTTGGTTGTAGCAGGCAGGAATCCTGAGAGCAGAGTGAAAATTCAGTGAAGCCTCACTCACATTCTGGTTTAAATGTTCAGTTGGTTTTCCTGAGGAAGGAAATGTCAGTGTCACCTGCATCACTCATCCCTGTCCCTCCTGAGGAGGTGACATCACCATCATCATCATCATCATCATCATCATCATCATCATCATCATCATTGTTGTTGTATATATTATGCATTATATTATATATTGTATTTTATATAATATATACAGTTATATATTAATAATATATTAATATCTACTAGTATTAGTAACATATAATATATTCTTAATAAAAATAATAATGATAATAATAATATCATCCCTCTTGATTATTATTCTCATGATCTTTCACCTTTTATACAACATCCATGGCTAGCTAAAAGTGTTCAGGTAATTTAATTTTCTAAAATTCTTGCAAATGTCTGATTCTCTCTGAGAGTGCTCCTGAAGGCTCAGCTTATTCCCATTCATTTATGGAAAATTATCACCCATTATCTATTTTGTGATTTGGAGTCGCTCTCTTTTACCAGGGCACTGCTTTGACAGGGTTCTCATGTAAATAAAACATTCCCTAGATACCACAGTGTTATAATTTAATTCCTGTTTTTTCATCCATATGTGAGAAATGAACCTTGCTGGCCAAGCTGAGTGATTGGTGTGATTGTGGTCTGAGGTGTCATTTGTAAAACAATGAATTATTAGAAGAGCTAATAGGAGCAACCTGTGATGATACAGTGTCAGCCAAGGCTATTTGTCCTTCACAATCCCTGCCTTTATGGGTTAAAAATAGTTGTATATTCAAAAGCAATCTGAAATTCAGTGTCTCAGTTGTTGGTATGTCAGTAGTTTATCTAGAATAGTCCATACTTTGTCATAATATCCCCAAAAATATTGCAAGTTCGTTTAATAGTGTGCTATGCTTTAGAAAAATACATAGTTCTATTTCAGGAAAAATGTTACATTCAAAGTTTTCTTGGTGTCCTTGGTATTTTGAAAAAGACAAGAGACTTTGAAATTCTAATACTTGGGTGTTTAAAGAGCTTCAGTAAATATGGTATTTGAAAAAAATACAAAGATAAATTTTTATTTTCCACAATAAAACTATAAAAAATCCCCATAGTCTCTGGAATAAAATGCAGCTCATGGAATAATCAAAGAAAACATTTATGTATTTATCTGATCAGCTTTGAAATATAAGTGCATGGAGAAAATCGTGGTCTGCACTTGCAACAACTCCTAAAAACAGTTTATAATGAACAAATGGATCATGAGACAACCTCTGGAATCACCACAAAGTGAGAGTCAAGACCTCCTTCACTTGACTCAGGCACTGACACCTGACTCTGCATTCTTAGGAAATTCGATTTTCTATTTCAGTTTTCCACCTGTAACACCAGACTTTCACATAAATTTAAAATCCAAGGAAGAAAATATCAGCCTCAAAATGTGTAAGTAAAATCTGGAACTTATTGTGATCCCTGAAATTCTAATTACTGAGCTGTTTACCAGAGATAAAAGCTGGCTGACAATGCAGTGTACTAGCACAGTTTGATCACTAACTGTAAAATATCAGGAGCCATAAAATTACTTCAGAATGCTATTAGGGTTTTTAGTTATGAACTGGGATTTGGAAACCTTAAAATGCTATTAAAAATACCCTTCTTTATCTTGAAAAAATACCCTTCTTTATCTTGAAAAAATAAGTTGCTACAAGTGATTAAAGGAAAATGAGGGATGGATGGACTGACGAAAGGACAGACTGTAGGATGTAAGCAGGAAAATTCAGTGTGTGGGAATAGTTCAGATTTGGGAGGACTTCAGGAGCCAATCTAAAGGTTTTCTCTGGATATCAGGTGACCTAGAGGGACATCAGCACAGCAGGTACCTCACATGAGGTAAGTGCATCTAAAGTACCTTGTTGGATCTCCAGCATACTTGAGGGAATGAGGATTAACAAATTAAAAAATTCCTTCTCTAACATTTACCAGTTGCTCCACTGAACATCTGCTCTGTAACTTCAGTCCAAAATTTACCACTAAATTATGTAAACAAATAATGTAAATAATTACTGGAAAGGATTATTCCCTAATTCTAAATTACAGTGTTCTGATAGCAGCTCGAAACGAAGCAATTTCATTGTGCTCCAGCTCTTTCAATGAACATTAAATTCAATTTTAGCAGTTACAATACTTATGTCATTAATCAGAGTTTGGACTTTAATGCAAATAGCAACATGCAACACGATGAAAAATTCCAGTGCTGGGTTAGAAAATAAGGCTGGCATAGCATTTTTAGAATAATGCAGATCAGGAATGTGGGCACAGGCTCTGGGTCCAGTGTGGATGTGACAAAATCAGCCTCTGGTACAGGTGCAGGTGGGTCAGGAGTGAATCCATGCAGGAGTGAAGGAACCAGGGACACTGGAGTCCCTGGAAAATATATTTATATTGTTTAAAAATATAAAGCTGACTCCAGGCTTTGCTTTCTGTGTGGGAATGGCTGTCCTGTGAAGGCACTTATCTCTACTAAAATAATCTAAAATATCACAGCTGGAGTGAAACAGCTCCACATGGTCTCCTGAAGGATCTGAGAGAGCTCATGGAAGAAAAATCATCCAAGGGGACCAAAGAAAAGCACATCCCCTGTGCCCTGGGGAGGGCAAGCTGCTGCCAGGAGGGAAATAATCAGGAAAAGTTTCATTCTGGGCTCATCCTGGACATTGGCCTGACCTTGTCAAGTGCCCTCCCTGATGGGACATTCAGTCACCATCAACAAACCTGCTCTGAAAGAGGCAAATTGAGAATTTTAGTGACAATGACCAAAATATTTGAAACTATTTTTAAACAATTTTTAACTCTACCTCTGTGAACACTAATTGTGAAGGCAGATAAAAGATATTTCACTGCTACTTTTCCAGGTTTTGCTGTGACTACCAGCCAGCTCGCTGACACTCTTCCCTGTGATTTTTAGTTTCTTCCTGAATGAACCAGTGTTCTCACCTAAAGGGCCACTTTGTTTTCCTGGTCTTCAGGGAAAACCCCTGGCCTTAGATCTCCAAAGAACGAGTATTCATCTGACTGCTTATAAAATTGCACAAAAATTGTATTTGTCAGAATCTCCTGTAAAAACATTTTGCCTGTGCAAAACACTTTAGCCCCAATGTTACAGAAAGCAGGTTCATTGCAAGAATCTTAATTTGGCAAAGCAAGTCTTTGATCCCAAATTTTTCAGACAAAGCACTCTTTGACTACATCTTTTGGAGCTCAGTTTCTTAACTTCTACCTATCCATTTACACCCAATTTATTTGCCCCTTCTTTTATATTTCTTTCTTTTTAAATGAAGAAATTTTGCAGGACTGGCCAATTTTCTCCAGTTATCTTTTCCTTTGCTGATGGAACAATAAATAAATTTTTAAACTACTTGTAACTCTATAGCTTGGTCAAGAATGGTTCAGAAATGAAAATTTCTAGTTTGTTCTTTTAAAGCAAATCCAGCCTCTGGTGTGCAGAAATAACATGAATGCTTATCTTTCATATCATTTTCAATAATGCAAGTTATTATGCTGGCCATCATCTATCATGTAATAGGGTTGCTCAAGAAATTTAGGTAAGTAAAACCCAACAAAATAGTGAAAATACTGAAAATCCTCTATAAATATAAAGGTGACTTCAGTTCAGACCAATATAATTAGGCTGAAAATACATTACTAGGTTTGTGAAACACACCTTTCTTTAATCTGTGCTCTGTGAATTCCCTTTCTGCAGTGTGCAATGAATGGAAATTCACTCAGAATATTTTTACAAAGTGTCTTAAATTTTAAGTCATGGACAACTTTTCATAGAGATGAAAGAAAAGAAAATTATTTTTAAAAATTTGCTAGAGCTCACAGATACTGTATCAATACAGTAATATTAAAATTCACAATTTATTGTGCACTTATTTAAGGTTTTAAGCATGGTTCAATTTGCCCATGAGATTTCAGCACAAATAAACTCCAGAATCCTCTCTCCATGACTCAAGCCCATGAAGATAATGTTTCAATAGGCTGATTGTAAATGTCTGTGTGTTAATTCTGTAACATTTTTTATAGCAATAACATCAGGCTGGTTTTATGGAAGACGCTTTGTACCTTGGAATCTGAAATGGGGATTGCACAACACACACAACTATGGAGAGAAATTCAAACTCTGCTGTCTTATTCAAAAATATGTCACCACCCCAGATGTCTTATTGCAAAACCCTCTGACCAACAAAAACAATCCTAAAACCATTGCACACCACTTATTTGCACAGATATTAAGAACTGATGAGATTATTGCTAAAAAGCCCTTTTCTGACTTTCCCCCCCCAGACTTTATCAGTCGAATAGAGTTCAAATTCTTTAGTTTTGTTCCCAAAGTTAGATGCTTATTTAGATTGTCTTATTACAAAGCCGTGCAAACAAATCCCAGGCAGTAACTTGGGATAAGTGAACTTCATCTCTCTTTTGTGGTTATTTTTTGTATTGATGTTGCTGAAATGAGAAATCCACCCCACAGTCCTCACAGTGATTTAAGGGATGCTCAGGCACTTTTTTCACATTATTATCAGTACTTATAAAGAGCGAGAGAGGAAATGCTTATTCGAGCTATGAAAACATGAAAGAGAAAAAAAAAAAAAACAAAAACCCAACCATCCTTCACGTCGATTTTCCACATTAAAATTCTTTGTCTGTTTCAAATTTAAAAGCAAGTAATAGCTAAAATATGCATTGGGTTCTGTCAGCTGCAAGGCAGCAGCGAGTGCTGCAGCCCAGCAGTGCAGAGCCCTGGTGCTCTTTTCTACACAGAGCTCCTCAGGAGCCCAAATCCCTCGGGTAAATTAAAAAAAAAAAATAGTTACAGATCCTCAGCTCCATGCCAAGGCAATCCCTGCCAAATCCTTGTTCCATGCTCTGTTTGCACATTCATCTCACCAGTCCTCCCGAGGACAGAGGTGTGTTTGCCTGGGTGTTTGCACTTTGCTGTGTCGATTCTCAACACTCAGCACAGCCAAAAACCTGTTTCCTTCAGCTGAAATTGATAGCACGGGGATATTTTGTTGTTTTGATTAAAAAATACCCAACAACTTCAGTCCTTAAGCCTGAGCCTTAATTATTTATATTAGTTAGAGTTTCACTAAGTCATGGGTATTTTGCTTGTATGTAGTGATAGTCAGTATTTTTTGAGAAATATGAAAGGATTCGATGGAGATAAAACTGGGTGAAATGATAGGTCACATTTTCTAGAATTAAAATATAATAAATCTGGAATTTCAGCAGAAAATAATCCAAATGAAACACTGAACTCAACTTGGAAGCTGAAATCCAAATTAAACACTGAAATCAGTTCAATTAACTGAGTGTTTTAGCCAAGACAGATTTTGCTTTTTTGTTAAAGGCTGAATTAATATCATAAACCCAAAGTTTCACCTTGCTATCAGGTGATCTTTGGAAACAAGTAATTCTAATGTAAGACTAATGTTGAAAATGGAACTTCCAAATAAAGCCCTGATCGTTTTTAATTTTTAAACTTTTTAGTAAATAAAAGAAACACAGCAGCTCAAATCTTACAAAAGGAAAAGAAAACATTCATTTTCAATATTTAAACATTGACTATTTTGTCAGTGTACACAAATGTGTTTCATCTCAACTGCCTTTGCAGCTGGCTAATAGCACAATTAATATGTTTTCCATGGATTACTGCATAGAAGAGAACACTTTCAAGAGAAATTAAATATGGATACAACCTTCTGGCTGAAGATGTCCCTAAACTGCAGATTGCCAGAAGTGTCCCTGGGGACAGGGCAGGAGTGGCTGAGTGCTGGCTTTGCTTTTCCCAATATTCCAGGAGGTTCTGGAAGGAGGCTGGTGTGACACAGCCTGGCAGGGCCCGTGCTCACCAGGAGCCCTGGAGCTCTCAGCAAGGTGACTCTGGAGTATTTCTGTGCCATACATTTGTTCTTGAGAGAGGGAAGGGACTGAGAACAGCCTTTAATAAAGGGACACAGATGTTTGTGTTTATTGCACCACCTGAGCTAATTAAAATTCTTACCTTTAAAAAAAAAAAAAAAAAGGAAAAAGCTCCCCGTGGGAATGAGAAGTGGCTTTAAAAAAAAAATTACAGATGGGATAATGAAAAAGGACTATTTTCAAAATAAATTATTTGGTTTAGAGGTTTTGAGGGAAAAATGAATATCGTGACACGGATGCCCAATTTCTCAGCTTGCTTTGTTAGAATCAGGATGTAGGAAATGGGTTTGTCAGAAAAGTGCCTGGAGATCCAAGGGACATCTGCAGCACCTTGTGCTGGGCAAAAGGTTTTGTGCTCAGCATCTGAGAGGGAAAAGACTGGAAGAAAGGATCTTATCTTGAACACTCACAGGTGACAACCTTTGGTGGACAAATACTGTCATGGTGTTACTGTTGTTACATGAATTCTAAAGAAGAATCTTGTGTATTTCCCAGATGTTCCTGGGCTTTGCCATATCCCCAGGGATTTCTGAGCAACACCCACAAGAAAATACCAGTGAAGTGTTCTATAGCTACAAAAATTCATACCTCAGTTGGAGGTACACCTATCTGACTTTTTTTTCTTTCATTTCATGTTTTATTTTCAAGGACTAAATTCTTTTTGTAGTGAAGTAGTTAATGAATATAAATTGAACAGTCCCCTCCCATATTTCATTGAACTGCTCTTGAAACCAAAATGTCAGATAAAAGAAAAAGAGAAGCTTTAATCTGAATTAGTTTTAGAGTCAAATTCTTTTGCAGAGATAAAAGATTTCTGTTCACAGATAGGTTTCTGTTTACCTAACAACTAACAAATATTTCTCTAAAGGTCTGAGAATTTTCCATAGCATCTTGATACAATTGAATAGAAGACCCATTTAGCCTAATGAGCATTAAGATTAAATCATTTACTCACAGATCAAAGGAGATTTTAATTATGTAAACTAGTTGTTCAGAAACACAAAGTGTTCCATTAAGCTTCACAATTAATACATCCAATATTTATGAGTTCAGACTTTCTTCCTTGTTAAAAATTGATTGTTACATCAAAAAACCCTTTCCCTAGATGCACTGATTGAAGGAAAAATATTTTAAGCCGTAAAAGTAGCAGGCATGCAAAAGATTTTACTGCCTTTTGCTTTTCCTTCTCCTCTTCGTTTTCCCCTTCTCTTTTATTTTGTTGCTGCTGTTGCTCTGAGCGCCTTGTCACCAGATGTTCATTATGTGTACAAAATATTGAGTTCCCCTGCCTCACTGCAGGGCTGTCACTGGGGCAAAATGGGACTGGGGCAAAACAAAACACCCTTAAAACAGCCCCACTGAAGCTCTCCATGCTTTCCATTTCTTAGAAAATGGGACAAAAATAACCAAGAGCACGGTGCAAAAAGGAGCTGAGGTTTGGTTCACTGGTGCGTATCACAAATTATTTTTAATTCTCTTTTTTAAGAGAGCCACCTCAGGTAAAATGAAGCATAAGAGGATCCCATCTTGCTCCTGACAGATATTAAAACAATGCTGGACAGGGTAGATTCTTAAATCACTATATTATTTCTAACAGGCAAGATTAAAATAAATGCAAAGAAAACAAATGATGGAAAGAATGCTGATAAAATATGCAAGCTGGATTAGTTATAGAGTAATTTATTTCTACTAGAAGTTCTACTTAGGAAAGCAAATCAAAAGAATGGAAATTTGCTGACACTAAGTAATCCTGGAAAACACAGAGACTGGTTGTAGGAAAACTGATGACTGCTTAAGAGGGATGAAAAATCCATTCCATTTCTCAAGGCCAGAGGTTTGCATTAGAACAACTTTCAACAAGATTGGTTCCTAAACTTAAAAATTACATTAAAAAAAAAAAAAAAGAAAAAAAGATGATGGCAGAATACTTTTACTTGAGGTGCTGGGGCAAAATTCTACCCTGAGCTGGAGAGTAAGCTCCAAGAACTTAAAGCAGATCACTGCTGCTGATGCATCTGAGACTACAGACTGCTTTTAGTCAGAGTTAGCAGCTCAGCTAAGGAGGCGACTCAGGCTCTGACAAATGTGTAAATTTGACCAGAATAGTCACTGATGATTCCATGGTAGATTTACAAGGAGGAAGCATAAAATATTTAAATATGTTATGAAATCTGTACCATTGTGTCAGTGAAAAATTCCAACACCTTCAACATTCTGTCTTAACAGAGCAGATGAAGTTTGGGGTTTTTTTTTCATATATTAGGAACTCATCATACTTTAGCTCTTTCACTCAATATCGTGATCTTATGATTGATCTTATTTATTTTTGGTTTGTGTGCAACTTGAAGCTGGTGCCAGAGCTATTCTAATTATAACACAGTCAACAGAATGACAGAAATCTTATGTCCTGAAACTCCATAAATAATTCAATGGAATTCAATAGTTTATGTTCATTGCAATCCTAATACGCCCGCAAACCTATGGTCAGCTTTCAGATATTTTCCATGCATTTACCTTTCTATTGAAATATAATTACATCTCAAACCAGAATCATTTGCCATGCTCCTAATGCTCCTGCTTTTGGATACAGATGGTGGAGAGAAAAAGTTTAATTCACTACTTATCTATTCCCTGCCTATCAAAATAAGTGCGAATGTAAATTATCCCAATCACTTTCATGTGTGGCACATGGAAAATTGAGAAATCTGAGTGTTTATATTTCCTTTTGGGAGAGGAAAATATCAACTGATAACACGTTCAGTACCTCCCCACTAGGTATTTTTCTCACTCACAGTGCTCTCACTTTCTGTGAAGCCTGGACACAGCCTGGGCACAAAAAATCCACACCAGGCAAAGCAGGAAAGCCCTGCAGCACATTCTGCCTCCACAGCAGGGCCAGACAAGCCCGAGGTAAGGGAGGAACTGCTCAGTGTCCCACCCATCCCATGGGGCAGCTCTGGAGCTGTGGGCTCACACCTGCTCCTCTCAGCCCTTTGCAGAGCAGGAAAAGTGCCCAGGAGGAGCTGCCATTAGGGCAGACCATGCCCTGGGCTGGATCCAACCCTGCTGAATCAGATTTTCCCAGGGGATTTCAGCTGGGAGCCCCCAAGCTGTGATCCCTGTCTGCTCCTGGCAGAGCTGGGTGCACCCTCAGCACCTCGGAGCTCTCGTTTTTGGGGTCAGAGTTACTCAGACACAAAACAGACATCTCCATCCAGCTCCTGCCTTATGCTCAGCAGCTTTAAAGGCATTGATCCAGTTCAGTCAAAGGACTTGAGCAGATTGATGCCTTTTTTGGGCTCACCTAAAAAAAAAGAGGCCAGACAAAGTTAAAAGAATAAAAGCAGATATAATTAATGAAGGGCCTTCAGGTACATGAAGGGTGAAGCCCCTCCAAGGGGCTACACCCAAAATGCACCATGGTCACGAGTTTTTCGGACAGATGTAACTTTTGTCCATTTACATATGAGGGGTTAATTCTCCAATTACAGCTTCACGTAATGAAGTCATTTACCCCCAATTTGCTCCCCTCCCAATTCACTTTTGTTTATACTTTTCAGGGCCTGAGGCTGTGAGGTGTCCTTGAATTTCAGGCCCAGAGGGATTGCTCTGTCTGACCAAAATGTGAGGACACTTAACTACCCTCTATATGGAGTTTAGGAGTTTTACACTAACGCAGCACAGGATCTGAAAAATATAAAGGCTAAAATCCTGAGGCATCAATATCAGCCTGGAAGAGAAGCAGAGAACAGAGGGAGGATTTGAGTTGTGCTGGAAACATTTAAATGATGTGGGTTTCCCGTGTGTGTGAGAGGCAGGAGAAAGGAGCAGAACCAGGAAGGTCAGGTGGATGAGATCCTCACAGGCTCCTCCGTTGCCTCAGGGCTGCCTAATGTACCAAAGAGCCAGGACAAAATGTGCCATCAGTGCTGCCTCATGGACTGGGAGCATCACCTCTGAAGTGCTGATATTCAAAACATGCCTTCCACACTGGTTTTCCAGTCCAAAAAGATTTAAGTGCAAACAGCTTCCAAAAGTGTTGTGAGGTCTCTTCTCCTTCTTATATATTTGATTAAAAAAAAAAAAAAACACCAAAATATCTATCTTTCAAAAATACAATTTCCTGTTTTCCTGGGAGGGTGTTGAGCTTTTTTTAGAGGTACTTTTTAGCACCCAGCAATATCCACTGCAAAAGTAAGTGCATGAGGAGCACTGCTTATACACCCATGGCATTGTTACTTCTACAAAGTTATGTCTTCATCCAACCAAGAAAGCACCTGAAAACTTCAGCCCCAAATCCATTTCAGAAATTTCCTGTTTTTGATATCTGTAATTTACATATTCCAGTTAAGTGGTGGAAGGAAGAAGAAATCAGAGCAAGAAATATGGCGATGGAGCCTCCCTTGCTGTCACTGCAAGGTTTTCTGCTCTGTATTGTTTAGAGCTTTTCCCTGTCCACTCTTAAAGGACTCCAAAAAAGAACATTCATCACTTTTATTGGAAAATGATTCCCTAGTTTAGCAGCTGACAGCCACCAAAAAAAAAAAAAAAAAAAAAAAAGTTTAATTTTTTTCTTAAGTCTAACCCATTAGTCCAGAAGAAATTCAGTGCCAGCCCAGGTGTTTGCTCTTTTAATTTGTGTATATACACTCTCCATTATCTTGTGTGTTTAGTCTAACCAGACCAATAATGATGAATGGGATATATTTGTTTTTATTGCACTGTTTAATGAATCTTGATTTCTTCTCTTTCAGAATGCAAAGATAAATACGGGGATAGGGAATTAAATAACAACAAAAAAAAATTAAATATTCAGAATATATATGCCTTAATTCAAAGTGCTTTTATAACAAGAATACTATTTAAAATATACATAGGAAAAGAGAAATCCAGTTGAGCTTCCATCTGAGGAAATTGAAACATTCAGGCCCTTCCTTAACCCTTCTACAGCAGTTTGAAGATGAAAGAAAATCCATTTTATCCACTAAAACCCAAGGTATACAGGGGGACTTAAAATGAACAGAGCTAAAAAGAGGAAAAGAGATAAGGCTACTATGTAGTTTTCAAATATCACAGCTGTTCAAACAAGAATTGGAAGTGAACGCATTTGTAACCTGCCAGATTATTGAATTAAAATGTCTTAGTCCTGTTTCTCCACTGTTCCTTTCTGTGGGATTAGAGGAGTAATGATATTTTTATGTCATTTGCTGCTCCCTAGTGGAGATAAAACATAATTTCAAGGTTAAAAAGAACAAGAAGATAAAAGAAGATCGATTATTTGTAAACTGTGAGCAGTAAGGAAATCTGAGTTACTGAGAAGAGTCCGTGCTGCAGTGTCACAGGGTCCTCACTCCTGAGGTGCAAAAACACCGAGCCTGAGGGTCTGATCCCTGCATGGATCATTCACTTAGGAGTTGGATTTGATCCTTGTGGGCCCCTTCCAAGTCTGAATATTCCATGATTCTGTGATATCTCATACGACACACCACTGCAGAGTCAGGCCGTGCTTTTTTGAATAGAAATGTAAAGTTCGTAATGAAATTAGTGAGAGTGATGCTTGCGTATCAAAACCCCAAATTTGGCTCCTGCTCTGCTTCAGTTGATGAAATACGCCTTGAAATCCAGACATTTAATAACCCTAAAAGCCTGTAGTGCAAAATGAAAAATCACTGTACAAAAAGAAGAAACTTTTTTGCTTAACCTGCACAACTTTGTAAACGTGAATATTCCTGTGCTAACCTAGAGATTTCTGTTTGTTTGTTACTGCCTTTTCCATGAAATTGATTCCCTAATTTCCTTGAGTGCAGAGATGGGCTTGTCTGCTTTCTCCAATCACAGAGGAAAAAGCAATAAATGATATTCAAGCAGAATGCATTTCCAGTACCTTCCTGCAATAGGTACAGCACGTGCATTCCCAGCTGATTCTCCCATTAAAATCACATCAGCGTGGCCAAGTCACCTCATTCTCAAATCTTACCATTTGTAAAGGTTTTGCTTCTGAAGGGGCAACCAAAATGTCTCACAGGACAATGTGAATTCTCCAACCTCAGCTGGACTATGGGACTCCTCCCAGAGGGTCCCCAACTACACAGGATTTGCTTTTGATCTTTCAAGGATGACTCTCACACTTCCAGGAATTCTTCCATTTTAGATGGCACTTGGACCACCTGATTTTCAGCTGACCCCTGAATCATATAAAATAAAATTCTCAGTGGAAAACTGACTTGAAAATTCTGGAGTTGACTGGCAAGGCTGCTCTGAACATTTATTTTAGGAGTCAGGGACTTAAATAGGTGTTTTGCAGCTGAGCTTCAGAGAGACTTGGGGCAGAGTCACCTTTCAGTCCTGTTCAGTTACCTCGAACATATTCACCATTTCCACCCTCCAGAACTTGCTGTACTGATGGAGAAATTCATTAGAAACCTCTGACAGAAAAAGGGTGATGTGTGAACTGAGAAATTTGATTAAGAATAGCTCACTATGAACAAGAAGGATATGGACAAGAACAAGTCCATTTTGGATTCTCCATGATTTTACTGGTTTTACTCTTAGAACAGGTAATAATATATTTAAGTACCTGCAAAAACTTAAAACTTCTTTTCATTTCCCATTCATACAAAGCAACTTGTGGCTGTTTCTTTGCAGGTTTGCACAGACACAACATCTTCAAGTGAAATGATCTACTTTTGTTATTGGACTCCTGCAATTTTTAGAAACTGTTGCCCTGTGCAGTCAAATAGAATTCAATACCTTATTTATAGCATGCATTTTACTCATTGCTTTGCAGTTGCTTCTTCATTGGCAGTTTCAGTAATTACTGGAGTGTTGTGCACAGCAAGTGCAACGAATTAAGCTTACTGTGAGCACAGATAAGAACTCAGTGAAATAAAACAAAAATAGTTGCAAAAAACAAAGAAAAGGTTAAAAAAAATCAACCTATAAACAGGAAGAAAGAGTTGTGCAATACTTGCTAAAAAAAGCCAAGGAAATATTAAATTTACCACTATTAAAACTTTCAAAGTATCCTCCACACAAAAGTTTGATTTGGAAGAGTAGAAATTGGCTGATTTGCAATATTAGATCCTTATTTCCCTTCCAGTAATGAAGGTACTAAATAAATGACAGAGGGCACCAAAGCCACCTGCAGAAACCAGAGCCAGCCCCACAATTGTGTGTCCCAAAGCAAAGCTTATCTACATGGAAGCCCTACTGATAATGTTTACATCTCCTCTATTATTACCTACTAATATTATATTTTTATCAGATTATTCATTCCCATTTGCTATACAGACCTAATGCTTTGACTTTTCAATTTATCAATGCTTCTTCAAAAACAAACACAACAATGCACTGTTTTCACTCTTTCCTGTCAAACTGACTTTTATTTGCAATATCACCCCTTCCAACTTTGCCCCCAAACAGTCACTATTATTACAAGTGGCAGGTGTTTATCCATGTGGGTCCTCCTGATAGCAAAGAAAAAACGTTCATAAAATAGAATTTTGTGGCCACTAAAACAATATCAATATTAAGCAGGGAATGAGAAACAACAGAGTCCATCCTTGCTGAAAGAACTGTCCAACATGACTCTGCAGTACTCCCTTTAATAATGTTATCTCTTCCACTCAAGGCTCAGAGAGGAACAAAGCAGAAGGTTTGGTTTCTGCTCCCATCCCCTTTGTGGAGGGCAGGAGAGGAGAATTCCATGTGCTTTTTTTGTGACAAAGTTCTTCGTGTAGAATTGCCAGTTCCCCATATTTTAAAGGTTTCTTGCCTCAGTGGGGGTTTCACAGTATTTAAACAGACAAAAATTCACCTCGAGGTTAACAACCACACAATGGAAGGCCACAAGACAACAAAAGATCAGTGTTTTTACAGGGGGGAGCTCACCTGGGGCTTTGGGTGCTATCATCAGCCTCTCAAGCATTTCTGCAAATCTGAATGCTTGAAAAAAGCTAAACCTATCAGGAAAAACAAAAAATATCTGGAAAATACCCTCTTGTTTTGGAAATAAAGTGTACTGGCTCTGGATGTATGGTCTCTCAGTCTAGATCTCATCTTTGCCTCTTGCCCTGCAAGATGAAAAGGATGTGGAGTATGACTATGATCTCCTTGATCTAACCACGAAATGGCACAGAGATGCACCCAGTTACCACAGGCAGCACTCAGCACCACCTTCTAATGAAAAATGGAACCCAAATTTTGGGTTGGGACCTAAATTTTTCCCAAATTTCTATTTCTTATCTCTCAGCAGCTATGCAGGTACAAAAAATGTCAGTATTAGTGTTACTTGCACCATAAAAATACTAGAAAGACAAGATCAGCCTATCCACCCTGCTTGCACTGAAGAGCATGGAAAGAGATGTGCAGGAAAGTAGAGGGTAAATATAGGATTTTATTGATTTATTCTACAGTTTTTAATAGTTTTTCTCAAGTGCATGAATTTTAATTTAAAATGTAAATTTTTAGCAGTATAATTGACTAGAATATGGTGGAATTAGTACAGTTAGCAGAGATTTATGTCTCGTCACCAAGAGAAAAATCATAAAAAGTAACATGACAGAGCAGAAAAATCTCTATTGGTTAAAAGCTTTGTAATACAGCAAACAATTCCCACTGATGAATAAAAAAGGAGTGTTACATATACTGAATATATCTTAAATGACAAGCAATTAAAAATTGACTGCTCTAATGGAATGATAATGGCTATCAAGGGTAATATTCAAGAAGATAATAAACAACAGAGCTAATAGATCAATTAAACCTACCAGAAAATTTGTGCCCACTTTGTCACAGTGGCTGTTCCAAGAGAGGATGTTCGACACACAGAACAGTCTTGCAAAGCCACGGGATAAACTAGATTTTTAACAGCCCTTGTCTCAGAAATACAAAGATAGGGAAAAAAATGGATAAAAACAGTGCTCAACTAGGTGAAGAGAATATTTTGTAGGAAGAATAAAAATTTGTCTTCGACCTACTGGGATTGAAAACTCCTATGGAAAACTTTGGGTTCTTCTCATTTTTTTTTCCTTGTTTTCACTCTTCACAAACCACAGAAAGCCCAAGATAGGTTTGGACTAAAGCGACCATTGAAATCCTTGGTCCCCCCACTCCAGAAGCCTCCACCTACGTGGCAGCCCTTGCTGTTAAGTAGCTGAAGCAAAGAGATCCACCAGTGTTTTATTTATTTAGTGCATCGCCAGCGCGCGGGCCGCAGTTTATCACGGTGACGGCTGAATCCATCATCCTCTACCTGCAGCTATAATAGGAGTGCTCTCAAATCAACAAGTCTTTCCTTCAGAGTAACTGAACTGTAAATTGTCCTTGACCAGTCAGACAAACAAAAACAACCTTCCCTGTTAATCTGCTGAAGACAAACAGCTCGGTGTCTCCCTTCCTGCGAAGAAGGATGTCGGTGGCGGGGGTGGTTTATTGTGTCACGTCCCTCACGCGGGGCTGTCCCGCCCCCAGGCTCACAAGCTCACTGCAGGATGGAGAAAAAGGTGCAAAATCCAACCTCTACAAATGTAAATAATAATCTTCTTTCTAGGATGACGGGGCTGCTTTTAATGGAAATGAGGTTTCCGGGATCGTTAGGATGTATTAGGGAAATATAAGTTTTTCCGCTGGATAGAGAGAACTTCCAATACCATGGGCGTGGCATCCCAAGAATCTTGAGTCAAACAGAGCAAGTTTTTACTCTTGTGCATGATGGGGAAATCAGTTTCATAAAATACAGTTAGGGAATTATCTGGGATGATGCCTAGGCTTCACTATTCTGAATTTCCAGTTCATATATAAATGTAAATTACTGGAAATATTTTTATTTAGATTATTTTCTGTGTTTCTTGTGGCAGCAACTGGGTGCAAATATTTTCCCTCTCCTCATCACTCTTTGTAGCTGACTTTTTAAGGTGTTTTGCCAAAAAAAAAAAAGCATTCCTGAAAGGCTCCATTAAAGAAATGCTGACACATTATGTTAGAGTATGTTACAGTATCTTGGGTTCTATCAGTCACATTTCATTACTTTTACATAACATGGCTCTATTGATGCAACCTGATGTGACATGTCACACTGCAGTGTCAGCGACAAACTTGGGCTAAAAAGTTTCCTTCCTCAAAACCCCTGTCTTGACAAAACACAGGAGGAATGACTGCACATATTCCTTTGTTTATCACCAGGAATAAATAATTTAAATTAAGACTAAGGCCACGCCTATGTGTTACAGTGTAATTCCCTGCCACATTTGTGCACACTATGTGCAAAGTAGGTAATTGTTGGAGTGTTTTACTACTGGCACATCTTTATTCAGAACATCCAGGGGTGTCTGGGTCAACAGCTTCCTATTTATTCAAATTTATATTGACTAGCTTCAGAAGGCAAAGCTGACAAAATGATTAATTAGGCTTTATAACTCATTGGCAGCCTGCAGTTTAATAGAATTAGCAGAGCTTAAGTTCATCCTTAAATACCATGACGGTTTTAATTTTAAAAACGTCAAATTACATTTTTCAGTCAGCACCAAACACAAGATGACTTATTCCAAACTTATGGGAAACCCAAAGAGGCCAAGCAGGCACCATGTTTAATACTGGGTTTTTATGTCAATTAAAATCTTTAAGGAACTGATCAATTTTTTTCTTTTTCCCCACGTTAAGCAGCTGCACTCCTTGGACAGGCAGCAAGTTGACCAGATATGAGGCTTTTTACAGTGTTGCCTTGTAGGATTTTTTGTGATCTATTAAAAATTATTTAAACTGGACAATTTCAGCAAAAATACTGTCAGACTCTGCAAGGTGGAAGCGAAACTTTTATCAAATTATTAACGTTGGCATTTTGGTCTAAAATGTGAAGAGATCTACCTGGCCCTCAACAGGGGACATGACTACGAGGGGATATTCAAATATTCATATTTAAGGAATAACAGTAAATGATAATATTTATATTATATTATGTATGTGATGTTATAAAACAATATTTATGGTGATTAATATTTAAATAAATGCAAATTAAATAACATTTATACCAAATAATAAACAAATCTGGCTTTTTTCCTGTTTACTCATCATCATTTCTATCCCAAGGTGCCATCATTTGACCTTACCTACAGAAAGACCCTAAGACTTACTGTTCACATTTGCTTTATTTTCTAATGCAGAAAAAACAAGTTTTATATTATCTTTCCATTTCAAGATGGGATGCTTTTTACAAAAGGATATATCAGACAGAGTCATGATATTCATGCTAATAAGCATTTCTAACTGATAATTTTAGTCTAAGCTGTATTAAATATCAATGTTTATAAGGGATGAAATTCAGAAAAGTTGGACAGCTGTAACAAGAAATGGTTTTAGCATGCAAATCCCCATAGTTCTTTGAATATGTTGCTCTATCAATGTCTTGGGGCGACTTTATGGTCTGGTACCCCCTTGATCCCTTATCAGCTTGAGCTGGAGCAGAGACCAGACAAACGGAGAGGAATAAAGCAGGGATTTATTGCAAGGCCTTCAAAGGCTGCAGCCCTGCCAGGATGGGCCTCGAGATGGATCCAGAAAAGGGGCTTTGGCCACGGGGTTTCACACTTTTATAAGTTCAGGTCCATTTGCATCTTGAGGTGAACTGTCCAATTAATAACTTGGAATGATGAAGTTCCATCCTCCTCACTTGCCCTCCTCTTTTTTATGTTGTTTGTGCTTTTGGGCCTGAGGTTGGGAATGATTGTCCTTGGAACTTGAGCTGGAGAGAATTGTTGGCATCACCAACCATATTCAGAACCCCCTCAATGGGATGGACTTTACAAAAGAGAATAATTTATTCACAGAATTACAAAAGTTACTTAGAACCAAGAATCTCACTACTGATACAACACTGATTTTTTTTTTTTTTTTTTTTGTTTGCTTTCACAAACTGGTTCTAAGTATTTTAAAATAAACCCATGGCTATTTAGTTTTGGGCCATACTGACAAGTTCTCAATTTTTTTTTTTTTTCAACAAAGCAGTGGATCTCCAGGACATACAAGCTGCTGGAATTCTAGATAGCCTTGCTGATGTGCCAAAATTAAAATCACAGAGAAGCACTTTTAGCACCTGCCTGTATCGCATCGATCTGAAAGTAAAGCATGTCACTATTTTTAAGTAGTTTTTCACGGCAAAGTTAGAAACTCCCAATTAATACACATACAACACACTGCTTTTCAGCCTTAAAAGAAGTATTTTAAATGGTATGGTTTCTGCCTGACTTGGTGCCAAATTAAGTGTAAAAAAAGTGCAGTTTTTGGAGTAAGCAGATACTCCCCAAAATCTGCATCTTAGTACAAATGATATTCTTGTCTTATATTTTAACAGTGAACAAATGCCCGTGAAGTTCAGAACAATCCAAAGCACATAACACAATCTCAGTTTTATACCAGAAAATTGTCATTTTTATGGACTGTAGCACAAACCCCACTGTATTTCAGATCCTTTGAATTAGAAAAGAAAATAAAATGTACACAAGAACACCTTTTATGAAGCCAGGAATATATCTACAACACTTCAATGGGTTTCCAAGAAACTGTAAGACATTATAGAAACATAAAAAAACATAAAGCTGATCTATAAAAAATATATTTAATTTAGGGAAGGGGTTCATATTTATTTTCCCCATCATATCTAACTAAAAACTAGCCTAACTTCTCTGGATATGGCTGTGCATGTCACGAGGCAGGAATTATGGTGATTCCATGAATTGGCAGGGAAGTTATTTCCAGTGGAAAGTTATCCATGAACTTTTGAAAAGTGTGACACTGCATTTTTGTTTATACTCCCTTCTCAGTTATGAGAATCAAGTTTCCCTCTAAACCTGCAGAATATTGGGAACAGAGCTGGTTTGATGTGCTGACCAAGAGAAAACTAAAAACCCACAGAGCTGCAGTTTCTGGGGGTATTTTCAGACAATGCATTTTTCTGCAGCATTGATGGAATTCCCTCTCCATTCCAGGAACTGCACAGAAATTTCTGCACAGACTGAGTGGAGGTGGCAGGGAAACAGAAAATGGCCAAGGTGTCTGGGTCCACCCATGGGTTCTCACAAGCAATAGTGGCACGTGGATAAGGAAAACAGATCCCTGGAGATGAAATTAAATGGAGTGCAGCAGAAATTTGCAGGTTGGGTTCTGATGATGGGCAGGCTAAGAGGGAACAGAGAAATAAAGCAAAAGCAGGCTCTGCCTGTTAGCAGTGCAATATCTGAGTGTGTATATTCTAGAAAATGCCACCAGACAGGGCTGATGCTCCTTCAGGAAGAGGCAATTTTCCACTTAAATGCATGTGAATATTAACCTGTGTGGTGCTGGGTAAATGAAGAAGGCAATCTGTAAGGGACTTAGAGCAGGCACACTGAATGAGATCCCAAAGAGCCAATTCAGCATATAGGGGATACATGGCTGATCATAGAGCCATAATGAATAACAATATCCCTTTGATGTTAATTAGTTGCACTTGGTAAGGCAATGCTAGAGCAGCTTTACAGCAGTCCTGTAAGGAAAATCAGAACCTCAATAAAGCTTTCAGAGTGCTAAAAAGGATTTTTTTGAAAAGCAAACAAAACCAGAAAAGCTGCCAAGGAGCCCCTAATTCACTGGATCATCCAGCTCTCAGAGAAACAGGGAAGATTTCATAAAACACGGAAACAGAAATATCAAAAGTACAGTTTTGCCAGAAACAGCTACACGATTTTTTTCTTTTCCATACTACTGCAATACTACTCTTTGCCTCTTTTATAATCCACTTTTTCCTTCCCCAAATCCCAACAAGGCACAAACGGATTTACCCAGTCTGACAACAAATACTGAACTTGCTCCTTGCTCCTGCATCTTCTTCCTTTGCTGTTTGTGCTCACTCACATCCAGCCAGACATCAAAGGGTCCAGAGCTGAGAATTCCTTCTCTTGTGTGAGGCTTAAAAACCCCGAATGCATTTGAAATTCAGGATTTCAGTGACTGTGGAACTCTTGTCCTGAGGACAGGCCAAGCAGGGGGCTCTGCTGGCCTGTCCCTACCTTTTGGTGTTCTTGGAAAGCCTCTCCCTGCTGCTGCTGCTTCCCTTCCTTGGCAATTCCATGGGGTAGCCCAGCTCAGGGATACAAGGGCAGGAAGGGAGAAGTGCACATGTGGAAAAGCAATGGAAGAGCAAAGGAAAAAGCCATCCCATAAATAAACCAGCCATTGGATCAGCAAAATATTTCACTGGATGAACTCCATAAAATGTCACAAAACTCTACTAAACTACACTTTCAACCTTTCTATTCTAGAAAAAAATCTTCAGTTTGGTTAATTTTGTATGTATATACATACAAAAATTTTCAGGTTAGAAAACAAGTCAAAATGACCCTAAATATCAAGTACAAATTAAAATTAGGGAAGAAAAAGCCCATGTTAAATTTCTGATAGCTCATCAAATTTGCAGTGATTGTGTTTGCAGCATGAGGTTGATCAAAAAATAAGAAAGCAACCTTATGCATTTCTTATTAAAAAACCCCCCCCCCCCCCTAAAAAACAGATCATACTTTGATTTAGGTTCTTATCATCTGATAGCCTTAACTTCATGGCTATGTAAGAAGATGGAGGGAATGATTTATTGTTGACTGTCATTCTTTCTGGAGATGAATAATCTTCTTCCTCAGTATTAAAGTGGCTTTCAGGCAAATCAATCAACCATAGATCATGTCATAAGACTGTCTGCTGATGTTAATAAAGCATTTGGTAATAAGGAGCTTTATGTGTTGTATTTATAGACACAGAAATGCTGTAATGTCCTCTTTAAAAAGGGGACAACTTGCCTGTGGCATTGTTTAAAAATGAAGTTTAACACACAAGTTTCTTAATTCTCCAGCATATTTGATGTGCAAGAGAGCAACAGTTTGCTAGAAATGCTGTCTCAAATAAAGGGATCAAGTGAGGGAGACAAAAGTCAACTGAAGGTGCAGCCTGAGTAATGGGCATCATGTAAATTAATTACGGTATTTCACTTTTATTTATAATTAGCATTCCTGTATATACCAATGTTGCTACATAACCCAAAGGTTTCCTTTTAGGTTATAAGGAAGAGAGGGATTAATGTGGAACAGCCTAAATGTGAAGGCCTACTTTAAACCTGCCTCTTCTCCATTGTATATATCATAAAATGACAAGATAATGGAATGTCAGGGCTGCAGAACACACAACAGTGCCCTGTGGAACTCCAGCACAAGCACAGAGTAATTTCCAGGTCAGGTATGCTCAGGAGTGGGTAATTTAAATTATCTATGAATTCTTTCAAGCTTCTGAAAATTCATTACCTCCATATCTCCCTCCAATAATAAGGGAAAATGACATTTACTGCAGAATTTAAATATTTAGAGGAATGACTGAGTAATGACTTATGGTCATCAAATACAGTTTTGTAATTGAACAATGAAGGAATAAAGAATTAGAAGTACATCAAGAGGCTTCTGGGAAATAGGGAAAGTGAATTCTTTCTAAATCTTGAAATTTTGACTTAAATTGTTTGTGTGTGTCAAATGTTGAGCCCTGCAAGATGATCTTCATGATTTGGACCCATCCTTCCTTTATCACCTTTTTAAGCAGAAGTTGGCTACTAAGGAACAGCTTAAATAAATAGCATTAAAATCAATTTTTAAATAGGATTCCTCAGATTCAAAAGATTCCTCAGAATTTCTGAGTGACTGGCACGATCATGTCTGTATAATATTTGCAGACATTTTCCTTATTGAGCAGAGACTTTTCCTGTGGGAGTGAAAAAGCCAAAGCCAGGAACACTGACACCACCAGGAGAGATGGACAAGGCACAGCTAAAGCAGCAACCACATTGGGAAACTCCTTGAAGCACAAAAAATTCACTTTTGACCCACAGATGGTGGAAAAATCAAATACTTGGAGGATTCAGAAGCTCTTTGCAGGGGCATTGAAATGTGCAAATAAAGTGATCTGGGCAACTCTGAGTTTTGTGCTCACAAGGAAACAATTGAATTGTTGGTAGTTCAAAGACTAAGAGAGTGCAGTGAAAAAAATAGGAAGAGATGATGGGTCATTGATCAGTTTGATTGGATTTGGAACAATTATGGAGAAAGCATGGAGTCATGGAATCATTAAGGCTGGAAAAGACTTGAAGATCAGCAAGTCCAACCATCAACCCAGTCCCACCCCTGAGCTCACCACATCACATTTACCTGGGAATGCTGCAAGTGGTGGTGTGGGGAAAGAGTCAGGCTGGACATTTCCTTGTGTAAGACTAAAAATTTCATTGCAAAAATTTAACTTTAAGTCATGTTGGTGTTGCTGGTTTTTTTATTTTTTTTTTAATTTTTCCACCCTCTTTCCTATTTTGTTTCCCATTTTCCTTCTAGATATTGTACTGGACCAGGATTTAGCAGCCTCCTGTGTGGACTTAGTTGAAGAAGCCAGTTAGATTGGTTACCTGGTTATACTGAGGAGTTATTTCCTGCCCTGATGGCACTGAATTAGATTGCTGGAGTACAACCTTTACAATCTGTCACTTCTCCAGATCTTTTAAGTGCCATTGATATCATCCTAGAAATTTCAATCACTGGAGTAGGAATAGCTCTGGAAATTATTGATGTCCATAATAAGGTAATATGTCATGGCAACAATGTCATTTTTGTATGGATTCCAGCTGGGGTAGATATTAAAGGAAATGAAATGGGAGATAAAGCAGTCAAAAAAGCTTTGCAAAATAATTCAGAAGTCATTGAGAAAGAGAATTCGGTCAGTCAACAAACAAAAAAAGCAAAGCCAAACAACTTATTCTGGCAGCTGAAGGTTAAAAAAGGGTAAGGTAATTTACAATAGAATAATATTCTAATTCTGTGCCCAGCTACCAAACCCCACAGAAAAGGCAATAAAACCATGCCCAAGAACCCAATCTGTGAGCAGACTAATTCCACCAAGGTGCTGTGATGCCTTTTCTTGGATGCAGGTCCCTACAAGAACATCCTCACTCAAAACTGCTCCCATTTAACCTCATTCCAACAGACAGAACATTGTTCAGCAGAGTACAGGATTTTACACACCATTTAAGAAACCTAATATTTGTCCAAGTGGACATGTTCTCTTATTTGAATAATTTGTATTAAATTCAAATGCAGAAGGTCCAAGAGGAATGAAAAATCAAATTTTACCTCACAACTTGCAATTAATGGAGCTAAAACTACCTATCAAGTCATCCTTCCATGTTTTTTCAGCTGAACTATAAGTAAAATATTAATACCATGTAGTTTACAACATATGCTTTCTCCAATGATATTATTTACCTTTCTAAAATAGGCCAAGGTGGGATATTAAGCTCATCCAAAGGCATGTTGGATACCTTTGCCATAATAACCAGAAAAATTGAACACCCCTATATAAAGACACTCCCAAATCAATCCAATTCTGACAATGAAAATCAGGGTGCACAGACACACCCAGGAACCTAAACGGAGGTAAAATGTAGATTTTTGGAAGGGCCAAGGTCAGAGCACAGTCCCCTTTACTCCTGAAGGAGCAGCACATTTAACATTGAGAGGCATTATTTAGGGATAATATCAGCTATAGGAATATGGTATGGAAAAATCCTGCTTTTATTTTTAAAATGATGTCATGGGAGCTGATACCTGCCCCCACCAAGGCATCACTTTCAATGCCCTTATGCCAACACCAAAGGCTTTCCACCATGGAAATCTTAATAAACCTTTGACCCTCAGCTCTGGCCTTTTTTCTTGGTTCTACCATGACCACAACTTCCTATACACAAGGGCAGGAAAGAGAGATCTAAGAACAATAGTGGAAAAATCCTTATGACTTATAAAATCTGGAGATGGAGTTGAGTACTGTTTAAATCACCTTTTTAAAAATCGATACATTAGCAGAAGTTCAAACATTAAAAGGAAAATTAAAAAAATGAAAGTAAAAGGAAGGGGAAAAGGAAAGTTGAAAATATTTTACCGCCCTCCAGTGGTGAAATTCGAGATGGAGAAGAAGTGAGAGAGTTCAGGGTGTAGGTGTTTTATTTCTTCACCTCTCTCCAAATCTCCCCCAAATATTCCAGATATTAGAAACTTAAAATGCTCAAGAGAAGATAATACATTTGTACATCAAAACCAGAACAAGTATATAAACGTTTGAACATCTGCAAATCTTTCTGTCCCTTCCCCAGTTCAGGCATTTATAGTCTTAGAATATTAAATTTTAGCATGATCTTGAGATAGTTAATCAGTCTTAGTGTGGGGTTTTTGAATTTTTTTTTAATAGGTGAATAGAGGGGAGCCTCAAAAACATATTTTGATTTAAGATGAAAGGCTGAACACAATGAACTGTATTGATGTCAATTAACTGAATCTGTACACCCAACATCAAAGCATCTCCATCACCATCTCCGAGCACACCAACATGGTATTCTCGTGTCAATACTCAGCCAGAAGGGTCCAGGGAAAGGTTTTTCTGAGTTGTTAATAATCAAAATATAGCCTGACCCTAGGAAACACTTTCTACATATCACTTATGACACAATATATTTTAGACAACCCTGAGCATCTTTTTATATTTCCCCTCCAACAATTAAAATTCATCCATGCTAATTCTTCACCAGATCTAGGTTACTCCAAGGTAGGCATTCCCTTAATGGCTTTGGGTCTTGTCTGAAAATTAGAGATACCTTTCAATGCCTCCCACGGAGAAGTAAAATCAAACAGCACAAGTTGTGCCTCCCCCAGAATCCCCAAATCCCACAATTGTTCACTGCAGTGGCGGATGCTGCCACGCTGTGGGACATAAGGGGGTGACACCCAGCAGTGCAGATCTCCAAGATCCCAGTGTGGTGTCCTGCACAAACAGCAGCTCTGCTGGAAGCTACCCAGGTGCCAAAGGGTTAACCCTGCAGAGCCCTGCCAGACACCTCAAATCTCATAATCTGAAGGTGGTGAGTTTGATCCTCACTGGTGGTGTGATTTGCAACAACAGCCGTCACTTCTTACATGAAACTTACTCTCACAGTTTATCATGTTCTGTCTGTCTGTCTAACAACGCTGCAGCTGTATTTATATTATGGCTGGAGTGCAGTTAATGCTGTGAAAAGCTGTACTGCTGAACTTTATACTGGACTACAGGTTTCTCTATCAACCAACACAGCTTCTTTATGTGCTTAAGGCACTTTAAGGCGTATTTCTATTTCCTTAAAAACGAAATTCACATTCTTGTTTTATCTTAGCATAGCTTCATGTATCTCAGTTTCTCTAAGGATCCCAAACCAGCTCTTACATTCCTCTGTACTCCCAAGCCTGCATGCAGAGGATACAGAGGAACCTCCATTCCATCTCCAACATCAGGCATCACCAGATGAAGGCAGTGAGGGTTTCCAGAGTGCTGAGCAGGGCAGCACGTTCTGAATGATCTCTGTGCTGCTGCTGCAGCTCAGCCCAGGGCCTGACACACCAACTCTGCCTGGAGCTGCCCTGCCTGGGGCTGCTCGTGCCCAGAAACCCAGAAAACACTGATATCTGAGATTATCTTGCACAAATCCTGTTTGCTCTGCTGCTTATTAATTCCCATTCAGCTGTGCAAAACCATTTATAATACAATATAATATCACTTTCAAACCAGGCTGTGAAATGGCCAAGGAAACAAGTGTTCACTTCCCTGGGGACAGCCACACTTCCTTCCCTCGGAAGGCTCCGGTGCCCCTGCTCCAGGGGATATCCCACTATGGCTCTCCTTCTGTTGAGACATATGACTGCAAACATGCTCCTCTCACAGGCAGATAAATGTTTCCTCTCAATCACAGCAAACTAGGTCTGTCAGCTGCTCATTTCCTCATGGTACTTCATTGTATGTTTTGTATCAGATTGTATTTTTTGCATGAAATTTCCTTGCCTTATTTGAAATGGGAAAAAAAACCAAACAACCCAAACCCAAACAAAACCAAAACACTGAAAAACCCAAGGAAGAGCACTGAGCTGTTTGATTACTATGGTATATGATTTGTGTGAGTAGCTGCATTTTACAAATAGCTGAGTATCTGTGCTGAGGAGCTCAGCAGCTCTCAGGATTTGCCTCTGAATAATTGAGAAAATCAGCCTAAATTTGAGCCTGAATTCCTCCTCTGAAGCTCTCTGGACTTGGCCAGTCTGGGGGAAAAAGAAAAGAAAAATTTCTTGGTTTTCTTCTTCGTTAAGCTCTGCTCTTCATCCAACAGCTCCTGCACTTCTGTGACAATAAAACATTAACTATGGAGCAGTAATTGCAGAAGTTCCTTTACCAAATCCCATCCAGTAACATCCCACACGATATCCTTGTGCAAGCCAAGAACTCTCTGATTTCAGATATTTCATTCACAACTTCAGCCCCCTGTAAAATGCAGCTGCTAAATGAGACACCACAGCAGACTTTGGATCTCAGAAGTAGTTTACCCTTGGCAATTTTATTCCTGTTATAACTTACATAAAAATACAGCTTTGATTCTGTACCAACAACTTTTCTGCCACATTTTTATCTGCTCAATCATTTTGTCCTTGTGGAAATGACAACTATCAATTCCACCTGGGTAATATAAATGTGCTTGAAGAAAACAGAATGTCACTACTTTCAATTACAAGGGCATCAGATAAACGTTAACTCATTACAGAGTACTTAAAGCTCAAGTCTAAACTTACTATGAATTACTTTCTAAATCTAAATGCCAATATTATACTTAGGTGTATTGATTCAGACATTATAAACCTGTTTAACTCTCTGGGTCAGAGTTTGTTTATCTTTTGTCAGGAACAGATTACCAAGGCAAGGAGAACAGCAGTGAGTTTGGATAATGGAAGGAGTTTGCCTCGAGTGCTCAGCTTCACTGGGAGGTGACAAAAGCCTGGGATTGCAAGGCATGTGGCATTTCAATGCATGTACCAGGCCATCTTTATGCTTTACATAATGGCCAAGTCTGAAATGAGATGCTGAAACTCTGGTTGAAAGCAGCACTGGTGCATACACAAACTGTGGAGGGACTTAAGAAAATGCCTGAAGCTGAACAAGTCCTTCATTGTAGGGAGGCTTCAGAAAGACCCCTCGAAATTCAGTTAATTGGGCAGGAACCATTGCATCAAAGGCCAACCCACACAATGGGGTTCTTTAGCCACTCTTTGCCATTCTTTGTGGAATTATTTGCCTTGCAATTTCTAGTGGGAATCATAAGTCTCTAAAAACACAGGTTTTGTTTCCCCACCACCTCAGATGCCTCTGCTGCATGAGCTTGGCTACAGAAAGGACAATATTAAAGAGTCTAACAATTCCCTGGAAGAATTTCAGAGCTTGTCTCAGGACTCTGGGAAAACTCCATTACTCTCCACAGACGAAACTCACTACCAAACCCCAAATTTTAACTCAAAACAACACCTTAGCAGGAGGCAGAGGGATGAGAGAATAAACTTGAGGAGCTTTCTTTCCCTTATGAGTTCAGTGAAATGGTGGAATGGTGGAAATGTCTGTGCTGCTCTCTGTGGAGCCATAACAGAGCCTGAACACGCTGAGGTGGAGGAAGCACAACCCAAAATGCTCTGAGCTGATCCCATTCCTGGGGTGAGATGGATGTGATGGCTGGGAGTGCTCCCATCAGTGCAGGAGGATGGAATTGCAGATATCTGCCCAGGCTCTGCATCAGCCCTGCAGAGGAAAGAGTGATAGCTGGGCAGAGATATCTGCTGGGAGAGGGGCACTGGAGCTGACAGGAAATTCCCAAATTCCCAGCTGCAGGTCCCAAAAGGAGCCAGGATCCAGGTGTGAAAGGCACCCCCAGGTGCTCCATCAGGGGTGGCAGCTTTGGAACACCAGGGCTGCCAGACACAAGGGAAGGGGATTACAGGACCTGGCTGCAGGGAGATAACTCTTTACAGAAGGACAGTGTGTCATTGCCCCAGTGAACTCAGTGGATGGAGCCAAAATACATTATTTCAGAACTGCAGCCCTTTTATTCCTGGCTGAACATTTATGAGTAACAGCAATTAGGGCTCAGTTTGCTAAGCTAAATGGAAAAAACGAAATTTTTTTACTTGAAAGTATATCAGGCATTACAATGTGGTTGATTCAAAATTCCATAATCTTATTTTTCAATAAAAGGCATTCTTCAAAAGTAACAGTTTCCACTATACGCAGTTGCACTCAAATTCTTAATATGATTTCTGTGATACAGAAATCACAGAGTTCCTTGTGCTATTGAAGCATTACCTGATTATCTCTGCATTACAAGCATTATCATTGTTGTTTCAATGCTTTTTTTACAGAAATTTGGACCAAAACCTCTAAAAACTGAATCTACATCTTCAATATCCCAGCCCAGGGCTGATATCCATATTTAAACCAGAATTGTCACATTCATTTAAAATCTAAATAATATGGGTGAACACAAAAACTTAATGTCTTTCTCTTCTAAATATCTTTGAAAGATTTATAGGCAATCGAACACATAAATGGAAATGGGATCTGAGCAAAGACAGGGACATTACTTCACCCAGGAAAATATTTTTATCTTTACCTCCTGCTTCCAATACAGATTTAAATTTTTTTTTTAAAAAAAGGTCAACTTTTTTTTCAAACCAAACTTTTTTGACACCCAAACTTCAGGGGTATTATTCTCATAATTTTCTTCGAATATAGTTATAGTATATGTTATTTATCATTAAATATCATTAGGAAAGAATAATCTTCTTCTAATAAATATCTTTGTAAAAGTAATTTCTAAAATCATGTGAAGACAGCTGTATTCACTGTGTAATATTTTCTTATTTTCATTATGAAAATGCTTTATGTTACTAATGGTGCATTTATATTTCAAAGGTAACAGCTCCAACCCCTCCAAACCGGTGGAAAGGAATTTTGGAAGGAACCAGCAGAGGGACCCCTTCAGTTAAAAATTAAAAATCATCCAAAATCCAACCCTTGAATCAAAACCCACCAGGGTTTTACTTAGGCCCAGGCCCAGATAGGATCTAAAACAGCAAAAGCACAAAAATCAGCAAATTTCTGATACAAGACAGTGAGGTTTCAAACAAAAGAATAAATTCTCTTTTTGTGTTTGTACATTTCCAATAAAAACTGTGATATTTTATGATTACCATTCAATGACATGACTTTGAGGCTGACTGGTACCCATTTGCTAAATACCCCAGTGCCAGGATTAGAGCTAAGAAAATCATCTGCTTCTATTTTATGTTGTTCCCTGAGAGTAAATAGGAAACAGGGCTGTGGCAGGAGCAGAAATTTATCTCCCAAACTGTCCCTTCCTTCTTTAAACCATTCCTTCCTGAGGATTAAACAGGATGCCCATGGGAATGTGACCTCACAAAAGCAGCCCCAAGCTGCAGAGAATGTCTGACTGCAGAAATCATCCCCCACTGCTGGAGCTGGGGCCTGGGGATCAGTGGTGCTGGAATAGATTTATTTGGAAAGTGTGGTTCTGCAGCCAACCCTTCCTAACTGCATCTTTAATTTAGGGGAGATTTGATCAGGGAGTGTCTCTTTTGCAATTGTTGCCATGGCGGCTTAGCCACACAAGATGCTGGAGAAACAATTAATTTTTCACATTGCAGGAACTTGGTATTTTACAACTTTCTGCTTTTTATTCTTTGATTCTCTGAACTCCCAGAATATTATTTCTGGTCAAAAGTGGTAGCACCTTTATAACCAATGCTTAGTCGCTCTGCAATGTGACAGCCCCCACACTTCTGAACATTTATTATAAAACATATTGTAAACTATGAAATTCTGGTAATGAAAATTCAGAAAAGAGCTTATTGTGCTGCTTCACAGTGGTTTACAATGCTCTAAAACACCAATTACATGTAAAAGGCTACATGGGCCATCACCCAGCTCTGCTTTAAATTGAGAGTGAAAAGTAAATCAGGTTCCATCCACCACAGATTTAAACCAGTTCTATTTCTTAGATATGGAACTCAGTAGAGTTTTGAGACCCAAAAGAGATTTGAGGAAAAGTATCTTGTTTTCTAATTACTATTAATGTTTCATAAATGGTCTTATTTACAGAGAAAATGGTAATCTGGAATCTGTAAACCCCTCCCCTTTGCAGATGTGCCTCTTTCACAAACAGACAAACTTTACAATCAAATAACACACTCTGATTACACAGAAAACTGATGGCAGGTGTACCTTTGATCCTAACTATTAATTATGATACAAAAATATTAATTTTTGTCAATATAAGAGTGATATTAAAATAGCAGCAAGGCACAAGAAAGCCATTTCCTGCATACAACACAATACTTTCACTGTGCCCTTTGTCTAAAAATTCATCTCCTTCCTCTTCAGGCTGTTTTGAAACTTCCTCCCTTCTGTCCCTGCACTTCTCTCCCTTTTGCCATCTTCATACCTCAAATCCTCCTTCAAACATTCTTACACCTGCATGGCCTTGCAGAATAAAGGGATTGTCAGCAGAAAGGGATTCTATTTTTTTCAAATTTGCATCATTTTTGATGGGCATGTAAAAATTTGCCTAGAATTAAAAAAATCACTTGGGGAAATAACCTTTTGATTATCTATGCCAAGGTGATGGAGAAATTTATAAATGTATCTGAACAGCAACATGGGAAGTAACAGGAAACAATTTGCAGAGAATTATTTTATGACAGGACAGTTCTGATAATTTTCCCAGATAAAATTTTCATTTAGTGTTTCAACAAAAGAGACAACCTAAACACTAAAAATATATATGCTCTTCTCTCTTCACTGATCATCTCGAGCTCTGTTTCCCACATTCCTGGTAGTCTTTGGGTTCTCCTGTTCCCAAAAACTGCTAAAAAGAAACGAAATCCTGTTGTATTTTTTGCCAGTGCATCCACAGGAATTCTCTCCCCCTGTGTGCTGATAAGGATCCCACTGAAGACAGATGGCAGATGCTAATTCCTGCCCAGCTGACACTCTGGGGGTTTTTGATCTCCATGTAGGCAAGGAATACCATCATTTGGAAGTTAGTTTGAAAAAAATTGAGTAGATGACCAGAATTTGCTGGGCAGGAAGCATATGGCCAGCAAAACTTGAAAGAAATGAACAGGTTTGGGGTTATTTTGTCTGACTTCTCAAATCTGCCTCTTTGAGACCCTGCTGGGGCATTTCTACAAAAGTTTCTTACTTGATGAGTTTATAAAAATATCCAAGAAATTGAGAATTTGAGGATCTCTAAGCTCTACCAATACATATCACTATGTAAGCTATATATAGGTAATGATACATTTTAGAATTTCCACCCACCGTTCCAATTCTTGAAGTTTTACAGCACTTTCATAGTAAGAGCAGCTAAATTCCTGGCATTTTGGGATTACAGAAACTCCTCACTAGTAATTTAAAGGTGTGTGACATTTCTGAAGTGCACAGTCAGAGAGAAAGGGAAAAAAGATAAATTCAGAACTACAGGTCCCTAAAAATCCCTCTCATTTTTTAAAGGTTAAGGTCTGACTGCAGTTCAGTGCATGGTTGTGCTTGGAGAGCCCATCAAACACCCTGGTTCCTATTCACAGGTGTAACAAATTCACTTCCAAATGCATTTAAATACGGAGTTTCTCCCTGTACATTCTCTCTAATTAAAGGCTGTCCCTGCTCTACAGCCTTTACACCAGAGCTCTATTTTCTGTCTCTCAGCAGCAGGTGGCTTCCTTCCTCCTGTGTTAAAATTCAAGAGCTCAGTCCTACAAGACACCACAGATTTCAACAAATGGCCTTTCTGATTGAATAAAATTTACTTTAATGAGCAAATAAAAATATTTGAAAAAATTATTAATAATAGGGGAAAACAGAGTAGAAAAAAAATCAAATCTAATTTTTTTTCCTTAGAGAAGTCAGTTGTAATGCATTAGGTCATCACAATACAAGAAGCCCAAATGTGGGAAATCACCAAAATAAAGAACTGTGCTGTTCTTCTTTTGTATTGTCAATCCTCACTTATGTTAAAGTTTGTGCAGTGTTATCTAAACTACACTACTCTGATTCCAATGGCAAAACTATTTTTGAAAGCTCAGCAGGGGAGATGAACTTGCCATAAATTATTTTCAAAGCTATTGCTTGGCTTTTTAAAAATTTATTTCAATGGCATTTATTTTTTCCCCAAAGCAATGTCAAGCATTACCTTACATAACTTTTATTTAATTTAAAATCAATAAAATGATACTCATATAACCTTGGCATTCAAAAATGACATTTCTGCTTTGTTTTTACAGCACACACAGCAAACAAAAATCAATGCTTTATCTCTCCACGCTTGGATAAAAAGGATAATAAAGCAGCAGGCTCACAGTGCTGTATGATATTGATCGTGGAGTCCCTCAAGATAAATTACTATGATTTAAAAATTATTCTTGGTAAGCCAGCACTACATATTTTTTTATCAGTTTTCACAAGACTTTGAGGGAATATGGGCATAAGTACATGAGCTAAAATACATTACACTGGGGTAATTCTTTGTAAAAGTCTTCAATGAAAGATGCACTCAGGGAGCACATTTAAAAGTGAGTATGTTTAATATTATTTTCTGTAGGGGAAAATGGCACAAGTTTTATAATCTAATTCATTGAGACACTCCGATACTTGTGCAATACATGGAGAAATACATTGGAGAGATTAGCTTTTGCCTGCAGTTTTTTAGCAAAAGAGACATTTAGGACAAGAAAAAAGTTACTCTGTAGGTGTTTCTTCAATTGTAGAAAAAAGTGGCTTATCAAGATGAGCCTTTTTGGTACATATCATAGTACAGGTCAGATCTATCTCAGTATTATTTAGAAAGTATGTTTTGAAGAGAAATTTGAGATAAGAAATTTAAGATAAGAAATTTTTACGTGCCAGCTTAAAAGGCAACCTTTTACATACCACCTTGAAAGGATTGCTTTAAGAGATTTTCAGATTTAAAGTTAATTCCAACATGAATGTAGCTCACTTAACTTTATTTTCACAGTAAAACTGTAATGAATCACAGCTGCCACCGAAACGTGTACGAAAAAACCTGAATTTAACTTTTATAACTGAAAAGTTATTAAACCTTTGACTCAGAGGAAAATGGGTCTAAACAGAAAAAGGTTTTAGCAGGCTGGAAGGGGTCTGTTGCTGAATATTATTGTGGGAAATAGATGAAAGCTGCTATCAAAGAGTCTCACTATAATTCATCTTGGTGTGTTCTCTGGTCTCCTACGATTCTACTCACCTACCAACACCAGAGCATAAAATACATAATATTTATCTTTATCTTGCTCCCCAAAGGACATTCTTAGCTCAGCAAAAGACCCCAAAGTTTAGTCCTAACTCTCCAGAATTGTTACTTCTTAGCTTTGCAGTTATCCTGCAGGAAATACTTCCATAATTTCAAGGAGAGTTTCGATTTCTGGAGAAATTTTCTGGCGTGATTTTTGAGATGAGGATATTTTAGAGAGTGGGCAGTGTCCTGCAATCCCCAGCCCCACTCAGTGGCAGAGGACAGGCACGACCTGGGTGTTGCTCAGCAGCAGAAAGTGGAGGCCTCAGGAAATGGTCCCTGGCAAAGGAGCTGTTGAATGTGGATGTTGAAGGAAGTTGAGCGGAAAGCGTTTATCAGAAGCTTCCGTCCAGAGAGGAGATATGCTCTAGCGAAAAATGCAAATATTACTCAGCAGGCCAAGGGCAAAGGAAATAGGAAATGGGCTAGAGAGTTCTCTGAAATGGTCTGTCACTGAAATGTGAGAAAACAGCCCCGGGTGCTGCCTATCCTATTATTTTAAAGCCTCCCACAAGTCAAGATCCTTTCTCAGCATTGTGCCACTATCTGAAAGTTGGCTACTTCCAATTCGAGCTTCTTCAAGGTAGGACAAAAAGCTTAATTTGGGTCTTATCTTGACACATCATTTGCATGTTTATTATTTGAGCCTTTGGAGTAACTCATAGGAAAGCCATGAGCTTATCAAGGAAACAATACATCTCAGAAATGCTGGAACCACTGGCTTTGGGGCTTTTTACAGCCTGCACAGAGATGCCAAGGATTCAGCCAAAGCCTTTTAGGAATCTCAGAGGGACAGAGCACAGCTCTGGGAGGGTGCCACCTCTCAGCCTACCAGGGCAGGGACAAAGGGTGGAGCAGTGCTTTTGGGTGCTGAGGCAACACCCTCAAATGCAATGCTGAACCTGAGCAGGGATAGGAAAAGAAACTGTGCTCTGAAGTTTGCATTTTTAACCTTGAAATACTTGACTACACAGGCACTAAATCTCAAGAGTGCCTTCATTACAGGTAATAAAGGTGCTTGTATGAGTGAAGACAAAATAGATGCTTATTAAAGTTTGATTTTTGATGTTTTTTATAATAATATTGCTCAAATGAACAGAACAGTAAGTCCTTACACAGAGGGATACACCAACAATCCTTCCTTCAGCCATATCTCATGTTCTCCACATCGATTAAAAAAAACCCCAAACAGCATTCTCAAAGGTAAAGAAAATAATATTAGAAATCTTAACTGCTGCAATTAGTGTTGAATTATCTTTTAAATTCCAGTATCCTTGAGTTCTCATTCAACAAAATATTACTGAAATTTTAGTAATTCCCTAGGTTTGATAGATGTGTTCCAGGCTCATCTGAAAACACAGCAGGAAAGAGAAAGAAGTGCATTATATGGAATATTCACACTAATTCCAGATACCAATAATATGAAACAATACTCTCTAGGAGCTCCAGTAGAAAAGATGGGGCCATCCAGAGGGTGATTTAGGACAAGCAAATTAGACCTGCAGTTGTGAATGGCACTCAGAAGGCTTGTGAAGCCAGGCAAAGTGAGTATGCCCTACCATGGATGGTATCAAGAGGATATAAAATAAAATGCAAGGCAGGATGAAGAAATACAGGAGGAAAATAATCAGCATGATTCCAATCTTGCACTCAACTGGGTGCCTGTCTTTGTCTGTCTGCTCTCCTGGCTCCATTGTTCACTCTCCATATCTTTCCCCTCACTCCACTTTCTGTTTTAAACTACAGTACCATGTGTTCCTCACAATTTCCTTAATTTATAATGTAGAGAAATAAATGACTTCATTCAAAAGGATTCCACTAGATAGTGTGCTCACATGCCTCAGTGCTTACAGCATTTCTGAAGAAGGCTTTAGTTTATTGTACATGAGCAGAGGAAATGGATCTTACAAAGCCTCTCCTCAGTGAGGAAAAAACAGGTTAAAGGCATCTCATTCATAAAGCTTGATAACAAGAAGAATGATGAAATGACTGTGGCTGATGAAGAGAAATTTGACAATAAAATAGTGAGAATGCAGCAGAGCTGAAGAGCAGGGCACAAGTGCAGAAGGAATTTTAACCTGGATTGGCTGAAATAGAAAAGGACAAAGAAATGACACAGATTTAGTCGAGAGCAGTGATCACATCAGAAAGGATTAAAGATATTCTCAGATACTCTCAGCGATAGAGACATTCTTGGCTTTGTTTTGGTTTCTGCAATTGGTTGTGCTCCCCTTTGCAGCACTGGGGGGACTGGGAGGAGTTCCAGCTGCTGTGGCCGGAGCTCTGAGCATCCACTGATCCTGCCAGGAGCAGATGCTCCGTGCTGGGCTGGGCACTCCTGGCTCTGGGAACACATCCTGGGGCAGCTCAGGGGCAGAGCCGAGAGCCCCCTGCACACACTGGGGCTGCCCAGGCTGCTTTCCCAGCTTCTTTTCCTTTGGAAGGAAAGCTGGAGCAGGGCAGCTCCAGCAGGGGTGGGAGCAGGATGCAGACACAAGGCTGGAGAGCAAACACTGCCCCCAGGGCTGCTCTGCAGCTCGGATTCAGCAGGTGATGCCAACACGAGCCAAAGCTCCTTTGTGAATGGAAAGGATGAATGAAAAGGGTGCTGGAGTGATTTTTATACCGTGCTTTTTATTTTTATTAGATAAGTCAAGTGGCTTGGCAGTGAAGGAGGAGTTAAAATAGGGAGAAGCGGAATACATGAAAATAATCCAGTTACTTCCAAGATTCATGACTTTTCTATATAATTAGGTAGTTCTACGGTTTTTTTAAGCACTGGGCACATGAAAGCTCTGTAGGTAGTGATGACAGCTGACTGTGCATACGCCTGCATGAAGTGAGAGATCAGATCCAGAGAGATTTCTTTAAGAGAGTCCATTTCAAAAAGCTCCACCACCTGGCTGGCAGTATCAACAAAAATCAAATCACTGCTCTTGCCCAATTTGCTTATGCAGTAGAGCTGATCCCCATTGGAGCACATTTGGAGAATAAATGTGGGAATATCACAGGGAGGAGGAAGTTTGCAATCCTCTTGCTCTTCCTGTAAATATTGCATGGATATCTAGAAGATTTAGATTCAATTCCAGAACAACCTGTCTGGTTATTTTAACTTTTTTTTTTTTTTAAGGAGTTCATGGTTTCTACTGTTAAGTGTTGGTAGACATATTGTGCCATCTACTCAAAACCAGCCCATATATTTATTGCTTTTTAATCCTAGAATCAAGATATTTAACTATTTTGTTAAAATCTGAACAATTTCAGACTGTAACAAGAATATATTGCCTTCACTCACACTGTCAAAAAATTATCAAACTAAAAATACCCCTCAGAAAACTCTGCATAGTGCAAGATAATGAATCATTTTAAGTAGGATTTTTACCAACCATGTCTGATAAGTATTCTGTACTCACAGGAGCATACTCTGGGGTAGGAAAACAAGAACTGTTAACTTTTGAGGAATTGATAATTTTCCATTTGGGAGCTGCTTGTTAACACAGCTACAGCCATGCAGAGCAAGGTTCCTTAACCCTCTGTCTCTTCTGCTGAGACATAATTGATTTCAGGCTGTATGGGGTCAAATATACTCTCTGTAAATACAGAAGTTAAAAATAGGCAGTGATGCCAGGAAAAGTGAAAGAGCTGAGTTCACAGATTTCCATTGTAGAGAACAAAAATTAACTTACTGTGGGGCAGAGAAAAGGTGAGTCATCTATAACAATACATATGTGAGAATATATGGCTATCATTACATCAGTATAAATTTATAAATTATTTTTATAAGTTTGAATTTCCCACTTGGTCACAGAACACACCTGGATAAAATAATGCTTATGGCCACTGCATATTCAGCAGCAGCACTCAAAAGGTTGATGCAATGAGTCTTCAAGTCCACCAGACAAGGCAGGATTTAATTACTTGACTACAGCATCAAAAATAAAACTGCATAATTTGAAGTGTGCAACACTTGAATGTTTTGCTCAGAAAAGGAACAGGCTTGTCTGCTTCTGTTTCACTTAAGAAAATGTGAAGTCTTTACATAAAACCTTGTTTACTACGTGTGGGCTAATTGGCTTGTCAAATATTAAGACAGTGTCAGTTCTGTTCCATTAGCTTGCTGAAGATATTATAAATTACATGGAAAATGTCCAAGGAATAATAATATCAAGGAGCACCATGCCCTGGAGGAGTTTTGGTGGTGGTTATTTCCCTCTCCCTCCCTATATATCCTCCGCAGAGAATTTTTAGCCGGAAAGGTCCCCAGATTTAGCCCCCAGAGTGGAGTGTAAACACCCAGGAGGGGAGATCAGCTCCATCAGAGTGTGTGTGTCATTATTCTATTTACAGGCAGCCCCAGGGGTGTGATGGCTGGGACAGCAGCACACAGCCCAGGCTCACTGGGCAAGGCCAGGGGGATGGAGGAGCTGGCAGCCCTCTCCTTCCCCTCCCACAGCACAGGGACACAGCTCTGCCCCAGCAGCAGAGCCTCGCTGCTCCCTGCATGCAAAGGCAGCTCAGCACCTTCTCCCAAACACCCTGGAGTGCTCTCCACACATGACTGCACTAAAAATAACCTGCAAAAATATGCACCAGGAAAGAAGGCAGCATCTCAAGGCAGCATCTCAAGGCAGCATCTCAAGGCAGCTGTCTGCTTGGTTCTGGTGGAACCAGGGATTCTCAAAGAGCTGGCTTACTCTCTGAACTGAGCATGGGATGCTTTTACTCTGTAATTCCATTTAAGGATGGCTGGATCGATATGAATAAAATCAGTAAATAAAGCATGATTAAAAGTTACAGCACTTTTAAGGCTCTTTACAAACTTGACTGTTAAGCAAGATCAATATTCATGAAAAGGTGGATTCAAAAGTCACTGAGAAAGGGATAAACCCCATTAACAGCAGCAATTCTGTGGGGTCTGTTTTTGGGGTAAATCTGGCTTGTCACAGTGGGTTTCATGGATTTTTGCAATTACACTCCTTACAATTTAGAACCACAGAACAATTCAGGCTGGGAACACTCTCTGGAGGTCCCAGCCCAACCTTCCTGTCAGAGGCAGGGTGAGCTGTGAAATGATAGTTAAGATTAAATGTTAATAAAATCAAATACACAAAGACTTATAACAGCAGAAAGACGATACTGCAATAAATTCTTCCATGTCAGATTTTCAATGAGCAACATTTAACAAACATTGGCACACATTTACCAATACTAGGGAAAAGAATGTTTTCTATAAAAAGATTGATTTTTTTTTCCTATTTATTCCTACTTTCCAAAGTACAAGAATTGGGAACTAATAGTCTACCTGGTTTGCAGTCTTTTAAAGGAAGCACTGTGGGATCACATGAGGGATGGAGAATTGTGTTTGTTCATGACTGATCCAAACATATCCACAGAGTCTGGTTTAGCAATAATGGAGAAAATAGCTCAAAAATATCACACCTGGGATGTGGGCTGAAAAAACAGGAGTTTCTAGCAGAGGGAAATGTTCTCTCTGTTCTTTGAACTACCTCAGGCAGTGCATTTGAGGGAGCAAAGCTGTCTATGACTCCCACAGACATCCTGGCCCATAAGGATTTGCAGTGGCTTTGCTGTCTGACAGGGTGAGGTACAAAGGGATGCCAATGACTCCCAAGCCCAGCAAAATCCGGAGAGAAAAGCAAATTGCAGTGCAGATAATACTTCAGCTTTTAGTTTAAGGGATTTAAGGATCTTAACTTTATAAAAATATTTTTTAAAACATCAAATACTAGAAACTGTAATTATAATTCCAATACTCTCTTTCTGTTCCAGTTTTTGCTTTTTTTTCCCCTGTGCCTACTGTTCATGCTGTCAACACTTGTCTGGTTCATTTTGGTGCCTGAGAACTGTAGAATTACACAATAAATGTACTGTATCAAAAAGCTTGAGACACGAAGACTTGTACAACAGCTTGTATTACACTACATCAAAATGGGAAAGAATTTGTGACCCCATTATCAGCTGGGGAGAGCTGATATCACACACAGAAAGCCTCTGGAGACAGCAGGAGAGGATTGAAGGCACTCCTGTAATCCAGCAAGCAAAGTGTGCTCTGCAGGTCAGGCTGCAGGGAGCAGTGGCAGGCAGAGGCCATGCTGGGGAGCAGGGCAGGTAACCCCCAGCACATAAATCACCTGTGCTGCCTGCAGGACCTTCTGCACCTCTGAGGAGAAACTCTGCAAGCAATGTGAAATATCATTAGATCCTGGTCTGATTTCGAGTCTTGTTTTGGAAGGCAAAATGAAAAAGTATCTTTTGAAAAAAGTAGAGGTTTTTCCATACGTCACTTTTGAGTGTTGACTTGATCCATCTGTCAGGAAGTCACCAGAGTGCTTTTTTCATTTTCTGTACATGACTGTTCATTGAGGCTTGGGTTAAACTGGTTCCAGTGCCTCGTGGGGTGAAAGTCATAAAGATGCATCTATTTATTTCTTTTTCCCTAACTGCTTAAACTATTTCCATTTCCTCAGAGTCCCACTAACTGCTCTTCATTCAGACTTTACACAACTCTTTCCCCTCCACTGGCTCAGAACCTTGTCATCCCAAACCCCTCAGGACAGCCCATCCCTGAGCACTCCTGGCTGTCACCTCTCAATTCCCTGCCCTTCTCTCTTTTGCTGCCTCATTCCCTCCATCAGCCCTTCCTCCTCTCCAGCTGCTCCTCAGTGGGGACAAGCAGCCTGCAGAGGAGCAGGGGCAGCACAGAAACCCCACAATTTCTGCACTTTAGACAGTTTTACAAACAAACCCCTGAGCACAGTAAAGCACTTGGTGTGGCTGAAGTGAATATGGAGTGATTGGCCATGGGCTCTTTAACTGGGACAGTGTTGGGAGGGAGAAACGCTGTAAAGTTTAACAGAGGTAGGAAAGACAAGAAGTAATTCTTATATAATGCTAAAATATGTCTAGAGGCTTTTTTTTTGAAACATGGTTTCAGTGCTTCTTCAGAAATTCTGTTTCTTTGCTGACAGCAATATTTTTATTGTTCAGAGCACAGCATTTATTATTCATCTTTTACTCAGTTATTCTGAGTTAGTTATTATTATTATGAGTTATTCTGTGTTATTCATATTTGGATGTTTATTCATCTCATGTGGATTAGAGTATTTCACTAAGTGTTAATTAAGAATTTGAATATATCTCTTAGTTTGCTAAGCAGATATCCAGTACAAAACCTCTACTGAAGAAAGGAAAATCTGCCTGCTCTTAAAGAATAGCAGATCAAAGCTGCCTGAGAAAAGGAATGGTGTCTTGTAAGAGAGCTAGGATTGCTTTCCAAAGGCCAGGCTTAATCCCTTCATATAATATTCATACATGGAAGTAAACTCAGGTCATGCTTCAAATAACTTATTTCAGAAATTAAGTTCTGAAGTCTAACTTGAATATTTTTCTAAAAATAGTAAATGTGTGACCACAAAAAGCTTAAAGCTGAATTTCTTTAAATCCTAAAGCATTTTGGAGTATTATTTGAGAAGGTCAGAAAAAAAGGCCATGAATTCAGTATTGCTGATATAGTTTGATGACAGATATTTTTTAATACACCAGCTTCAAATAATTTTTGAACATGACTTTAATGCACCAGAAAAGCTGTGTACAAGTTGAGATGTCTAACTATAGAAAGGACAGGAGCTCATTTTTTTGGTGACAAACATCTTCAAGACTTACACAGAAGGACAGAACTGGAACTGGACAGAACTGGTAAAACTGGAAAACATGGGAAATAAAACTACTGTGTCTCCATTTCCATTTCTAGTAAACTAAAATCTCCTCCTAGACCAGGGATTGAATACATAAGATATACCATGATGTAACTTAAGTCACCAAGTGCTTGAACAGCAAGTTAGGAACAATTATCCCTGGATCCTGGATATTTATTCTCATCCTAAAACTGTTTTGTTAAGCCTTTAGCTGTCTGCATTCAAAGTCAGACAAAAGTTACTGCAATTGAAAAATGATAAAAATATAGCTGTGTTGTCTTATTTGCCAAAAGACAGGAGCAGAAGGAATAGATTTTATATGAAATTTACATCCTTATTATAATTTAGTGTTTGGAAACATCTCCAGAAAGAAGATTTAAGTCCTGTATTGCTTAAATAGACACTGAAAATGGTTTTGTTGGTATCCCTTACTGAGCTGCTGAAAGAGAATTAGCTTCCAAGAGGAATCAAACCATTGGAGGCTTTATTTGAAAATCTAAGAAATCAGAAGTCAGTCATTTAAGGAACCTTTTCCCCTCCATGTAAACATCTCAGTGATGCTTCTTTCAAATAAATTTTATTTGAAGAGGTATTTCCTAGATAAGAAATAATTATTTATCTTTCATCTGCTTGGTTCATCTGTTCCTTCAGTTAATTTCTCCTTCAGCATTTTAATTGACTGCCAGTACTGTTCCTGCTGAGGGCAGTCACAATAGATTTATAAATGTTATAACTATGTTTTAAGAGGTGCCAGTAGGTTAGTTATTAGTGATGTGCTGTAACAGGAAAAGGGATAGCTTATGTTTAAAGGGTTTGGAAAACTGGTTGTTTAGAAACAAAAAAAATTAATGTCTTCATGACACAAAAGGCAGACCCAGGACAAGGCATCAGATTTGTGAAACCATTTCTGGGCGTGCCAGGTTTCCCCTCATCCCCTGGCTGCCCTGCCCAGAGCTCATTCCCATCCCCCAGGATTAATGTCCCACTTCTGCTGAGCTCCCAGCACGGAGCTCTGTGAGCAGCTCCTGGCTGGGATAACAAACCCAGCCCTTCAGCTGCTCCTGCCTGAGCTGCAAACACAACCCAGCTGTGCCCTCACCTTGGCAGAGGATGTGAGGCACCAACACAACAACAAAACCTCATCCTGTCCCTCGGGGACCCTTTTCCCCAAACATTCTCCTGCCTCTGTGGAGCTGACAGGGTTTCTGTACCTCCCCAAGCTGGGATGTTTTGGAAGCCAAATAAATGTGTGTCCCTGCAGAGCAGCTCGTGTTCCTTTGTGCTTCTCACAGTCATTGATCTGCCCCAGCTCCTTCTCCCTAAAGGCTCCCCAGCAGCTTCCTGGCAGTTTGCTTGAGAGAATTTGCTATTTCCTCCAATTTTTTTTTTTTTCTGAGCAGCTTCATAGGGTTATTCCCTAACTGATCACATTCATCTGTAATAAAGACACTTCAGAGAAAAGTTTAATTGGACAGACTTTGCACCAAAATCTTCTACAGCAAACCCCACCACGGAGTTGGAACAAAGTACAAACCTGGCAAACACCTTCTCTACAACATATTGTGCATTATTCACCTTTCATCCTGGAATAGTTCCCTCCCTGTTCCGAGTTCTGTGGGCTAAATAAATGTCAGCCCACATGCCCATGAGATGATTGCCCACACAGAGCCCCAGTGCTGGTGTAAAAACTATTTATCAGAAAGCAAAAAACCTGTTCCCTGGCCCATGTTTTTGTCACCATTTTGGTATGAAAAGATCTAAAAACTCTGTGTCTGGTGAATGGGAATGGGCATGAAAAGCACAATAATGAGTCCTGTGAGCACAGGGCTCCTCAGAGCAAGAATGGAAATTGGTTCTGATTGGAAATTCTAAGTATTTCTTGAACAAGGTCCATAAAATACATTCCATTTGAAAATACCAATTCTGCAAGCCACAAGCTACAAACCCTATTACCTTCTAAAGAATCTAATGACAACAGTAACCACAATTATCATCCTGCAGTCGGCTGAAATTGGATCTCTTTACACCACAGAACAGATAAATGGTTTGCAAGAGCAGCATTATTTCTAAACCCCCTTCCTAATTTACATAAAGAAATTAATATTCTGAAAGAATAGTCTCTGGTGTATTGGTGGGAACATAATTAACAAAATCAAGACAGTATTTACATGAGTATTTGTTTTGATAAACAACAAAATGTGCTGAAGACAATTTTTAGGAATAAATTGTTTTGGTTTTTTTTATGGGATAGTATGAGTTGGCCTAAAAGCTTGATTTTCATTCAGGATTTTAATTACAGCCATAGGAACAAATGCTTGCAAATTCTGACAATAGCTGTCGAGTTTTTTCATCTTAATGACTCTTCCCTTACTGTGGGGAATATATTTTTTAAAGTATTTATTGCTTAAGCAGCAATTCACCCTGGAGTACAGGACATCTGTCAGCAAGATCAATAAAATCTCGGCCCTAAGGGGCTTGTCCAAGGCTGATGAACATATTAACCACTGATGATGCTCAGAACCTAAACTAAAAACTAAATTTAACTTTCAAAACTCTCAGGGTAAAAATATTGCCTTTAAAATCCTATCTGCTTTTAGCTCCATGGGGGACCAATGGGTTTCTATTCCTGAAAAGCAAGAAAAGGCTCTCATTTTCTCAGACAAGCCCACAGAAATGTGTCACAGCCATGACTCTTTTTGGGTCCTTTAAAGGTTCTTCTTTTGTTGGCATCTATAATGATAATAATTTTCATAACTGTTTGTTCTATATTGAAAACTCCTTAAGTTTAACAGTCTCTACTTAGAGTACATTCATAATTAATTTTCTACCACTTGGTACATTTTAATTGTGCTTACAGCACTAATCTTTGAACTCAGCTGAAAGGCATAAAAAAATAGCAGGAATTCTTCCATTACTACTCCAAGCTATTCCATTTGCCATCCTTCTATATCATTTGGGTTTGTTGGCTGGAACAATGTCAATATAACTAGAAAATGAAATATAAAGGCTATTTCTGGAGTCAAGGAGGGAAGGATTTCAAAAATAAAGAAATCTGTGATATTTCCTTTGCTGTGTTTTGTGGTTTTTTAAAGTTATATGACTCATTTCTTGCTTTAATATATATTATTGAGGTTGTGCATAAATCCTTATGCTTGATCTAATTATTTTGTTTGCCAGGGTGTGCATTTATAAGATGTACATGGCTTACACCCAGGGATTTCAGAACTACAAGACCCTTTTTTTTAGACAAAAATTCAACATGTGTTTGGTTGGGACTTTTTTTTGGTTGTTAAACTCTTTGATTGCTCTGCAGAGAGAAATCTGGTGCGAGTTCCTCTTTTCAGTCCATAAATTAAGTCTGAAATTAGACAGAAATGTAAGGTTTGCTCCTTTCCTTGTGTTCTTACACTCTTTTTCCTTTGTCTTACACTGGCCTGCTCACAGTTCCTGTTGTATTTGAGTCTCCAGAGCAGTGGGGGACTGCAGGGCAGGGTGTGACACTGGGAGAGCACCTTGGGGGGACACCAAAGTCTCTTCTCAGTGGCCACAGTCAGACACCAGTAAATCCTGCAACAGCAGAGCAAACACAGCTGAACACCCCCAGAGTTAATATTTTTATATTTTTTGGGGGTTATAATCATAACCCAGGATCTCACTCCTGGGCAGTAACACATGACTCAGAACCCATCATTCCACCAGTGCATAATTTGACATTTCTCTCTATTGAATCTCAGGGGCCTTTTTATTGCCCAGTTACTGAATTTTGCCGACTTTTTGTTCAAATCTACAATTCTTCACTGCCAGGGCCTGAGTGTGATAATCTGCTGCTCAGCATCATCAGGAAATGTTAACAACTTATAACTCAAACCTTTTTTCCAGATGTTATAGATATGTAGGACAGCAAAGTTCCAACCTCCAAGCCTTATATAAGAACTGACAAATTCCCTCAAGGTTAAAGATGAGCTTGCACTCCTACCTCCTTTTGCACTTTAGCCAATTATTTTTCCTCTTATGTACCCTCCTTCTCATCACATATCACAAGAGGATGTGCAAACCAGGAAATATCCTGTGAGACACTTGCAGGAGCTGTAAACACAGAGGTTCAATAATTATTGGTGCTTGTGTGCATGCTTAATGAACAGATAAAATGAGTCATCAATCAGAAACTGTGATGCATGACAGATGAGAGCAGATAAGGAAACAAGGGAAATGAAGAGTTATAGCTTGGCTCCTCTGCTTATAGGACAAAGATAAGGCTTTCAATGCTGCTCATCTGTCACACTATAATTCTTCCCACCCCAGGTGCAACATCAGATAAATGTATTTCTATAGCAAATCCAATCTTGAATCAGATCCTGCTGTAAAAACAAAAATGAAAAAAGCCTACCTAGGCTTTTCCTAGAAAAATTTTCTGGAAAGAACTGCCTTATTTGAGCACATGTTTCAATGATGCTTAATGCTGGCATCTAGATACATTTTAGGACAATGAAGAGTTGTTTTCAGTGCTATGATGTCACATATGGGACCAAAATCTGTATTAATTCACTACCAAATGATTCTGGGAGCATCTTAGAACAGTCAAACCCAAATAGAATTGGTTTTTTTCTGGGGTGTTCTAGGGGTTAACATTCATTATTTCTTTTCTGGCCTTGTCCTTTATTCTCTACTCGCATTCCCATGAGCAGTCAACAAAAAGTTTCTCTCCTTTTAGACATCTTTTCCAAACATCAATGTCAACTTCTATTTAGGCATTAGTTTTGAAGAAATCATTACTCTTTGCATTTTTACCCCAGAAGATATTATTTGTATTTAAATATGTCAAAACTCTACAAGGAATCCCTGCTCTATAATTAGATCATTTCTGAGATGTCAGTACTCATTAGTGCTTCAGCAAAGACAGACTGGTTCAGTTATCACAGTTTGCAGTGATAGTGCTTTTGCTAGCATTTGATTATTTAAACAGCCTCCTTTGTTAATATTCTCTGTTTCTGTGTAAATATTCTCAAGCAAACTTACTGAAATCAAATATGTAAATAAGAACAATATTCTCAGTTTGCCCCCTGACTTTCAGGTGAACAGGATTAGGTTCTCATGGCTGCACTTTTAGGAAAAACTGATGGCTAGATCTCTTAGCTTTAAGATGAAACTCTTCCTACTGAAGCATAAAATGTGCTGCTTCTACTTAGAATCAGTATTTAATTCTTGTACCTGTCAGTCAGTTCTCACAGTGTCATGTGTGCAAATGGAATGCAGCTTGCACGTGTAATTGAATTAACAGGAAACCTCATCAAATAAAAAGTTGCCTTTAGTCAGACTTCAGAAGAGAGCCCTTGCTAGAACTGCAAAGAGAACAAGTCAAACACTTGCTCTGAAACACTCGAATTTTCACTCAAAGTGTTATTTTCTCACATATCTCAAACTCAGGCTTCTTTACCACATCCAAGGATGTCTGACACAGATCTACCCAAATCCTTCTCTAACACCATGAACCCCATTTACAACCTTTTCATTTTCACTTAAAATCTGTTCCTGAAGAAAAAAAGCCCTGCCTTTTATCATGGCAGTTTTGCTGTGGCTGTGATGTTTCCCCCACCATTCCTTACAGAAATTGGAGCATCATGATGAACAGGAGCTCTGTGCAGTCTATCTCCAGGCTTTCCAACAAGGTGACACTGAAAGACTTGAATTTTGGAGTTGTATAAAATTGCCTTCCTTACTGAGCTCCCAGGTATGAAAGAGTTTGTGTTTTGACAGCTTATTTAACAGGCTTTGCTGACTTCACGGGCGGTTTTATCTTTGGCCAGGAAGCAAAGCAACCAGGGGATAACCAGTTCCAGGAGGGAGGAAAGGGATGAAATAATGAAATAAGAGATAATAATGATTAATACACTATAAGAAGAAAGGGGGGAAAAGCTATTTTCTAATTAAGAAAATAAGTAATTTCAAATTTATGCTTCGCTTTCCCTTCTGCAACAGCTCTAATATTGACTGCAATTTGCTCTGAACTGTTATTCTAAGGCACATGCCATGACTGGGTCACAATTTTCCTGCCTAATTGAACAGAAACAGCTCTCTGAGTCATATCCAAGGAGGCACTGCAGTCCTGCTAACACACACTCACACATCTTGGAAAGGCTTTCACCCTAAAACAGCCTTTTGATCTATTTGCACGTGGCCAAACCACTCACACCCCTGTCTGCATTTCCTTTTAGAGGATTCCCCTTTAACCCTTCAATATTTCACATTGCCTCGAAGAACAACCTTGAACATTTTCTTTCTGGGAAGTTTTCTGTTTGGTACATGACTTAAACAGGAGATTTAAGAGTTTGAAGGGAAAACAGCACAGAACTTGAGCAGAAAAAGTAGCCTAGAACTAAATTAACTGACAAAATCTGTTCCCACTGTACAGGCAACAGAATTAAAGAAAAAGTTATTAAATGTCAGGGATAAACATGGAGCTATTTCCAGCAGAGAAGCAGTTCTGAGAACTCTGTGAAAGAACTTCAGAAAGCAATAGTATACTAAGCCACAAAATATGAGACTTAAATAAATGTTCATCCCTGTAATTACCCTTCACGATCCAAAAGCTTTGCCCAAAACTCTTATTAACATCTATTCAAGCAGCCCATATGTTTTGATTTTCTCTCTAGTAATATTTCAGAGTTTTATGAGAATTTTCCATAGCCAGGGCTTTCAAACTGGGTAGTTTTTAACCTGACCTCCAGGAAGGGAGAATCTGAAACTCAGAACACACCAAACACAAACAACATTCATAGACACAGTGCCCAGAAAGAGTATCATTAAAGATGAGACCAGAATGGGAAAATCAGCAATTATGTCTGCTTTTCTTACAGAACAGGGTGGTCAGAGCCTCCCCCCAGGTGTGAGGAGCTCCTCTGTGCTGCTCTTAGCCTGTGGAGAGACATCCTCCCAGGGAAGGGCTGTGTGTCACCACCAGATATTGTCACCATCACACCCAGACTGCTCAGGGTGTCACCAACCCTCCTGCAGCTTGGGCAGTGAGCAGGCAAATGCATGAAATCTCAGAATGTTCTGAGCTGGAAAGGAGCCTCAAGGCTCATGGAGCCCAGCTCTGAACTGAGTGGCTCTTACAGAGATCCACCCCACAACCTTGCTGTTCTCAGGACCTGAGGCAATCTCAGGGCCCCAGGTGACAAAAGGGACAGCAAGGCTCACAGCAGCCCCTTCTCCACATTTGCCAGGTTGGGTATTGGGAAAAATTCTTTCACTAAAAGTGGTTAAACATTGAACAAACTGATCAGGACAGTGGTGGAGTCACCACTCTGGAGGTGCTCAAAAAAGGAGTAGATGTGGCCCTTTACAATGTGGTTTAGTGGGTATTTAAAGGTTGGACTCAGTCTTGGAGGCCTTTTCCAACCTTAATGATTCTAAATGTTCACTAACTGTACTTAAATTAGCAAAGCAGGATGGAATGACACTTAGGAGGAGTTTACATGATGTAATATAATGATATTTCCATGCTGTATAATTGCAGAAAATTTGTTAAAAGAGGTTAAATCATTGACCAATTTGAAAAGCATATGTTGACCTTTCTCAGCTAATCAATTTCTTTAAAAAAAATAAAAATAGATTTTTTTTAAAATTAAAAATAAGGATCTCATACAAAGAACTGTATCAAAGTTCTACAACATAGCAGGTTCATGCAAATAGCACAGGAAAAAAACATATCAGAACCCAAAGCTCTACTTCAATTTGCATATTTTGTACAATTTCCACTTAATAAGCTCAGTTCCATTGAACACAGCCAAGATTTACTCATTAAGTACTGCCAGGTATGAGAAACTTGGGAAACAACTGAGACTCTTATGAAAGATTACAATGAAATAATGGGGGATCATTCAGATTACTGAGCATCACTGTTCAAATCCCCCTGCTGTCATTGTCATACACCATGCAAGGCTTATAATGAACTCATATACAAATGTTAATGAGGAACTTCTTGGAAGTTTGCAGAACAGGAAGGGTTTAGTGAGCTGTGACAAACACTCTGCTAAGCCACGTGTCCTTTCTGTGGCATGACTTACCCACAGCATTGATTCTGGTGCAGCCACAGGAGGATCCCTGATGTGGATCCAACCTGGACCCTGCTCATGCACTAAAGACTGAGTCCAGCTGTGACCTGAACAGCTGCACACAGTCCTGTCAGGCTGTAAATGAGGCTGACATGCCTTAAAAACATTTCATGGAGAGTTACAATTACCCAAGGCAATCTGATAAGAAACACCTTTGGCAGTGCCCAGCTCTGTTTCCCGTGGAAAGCTCATTTACAGGAAGCATCATCCACAGGACTTACAGAGTCATTCCCAACCAGCTGAGCTCAGTGGCTTCCCTGTCACCACAGAGAAAGAGAGAGATGAAATATGAAATATGCTGGACATACCCCAACAGCTCCATGCTGACTCAAATAGAGACTTTTTCCTATTTACCAGAGTTAAATACATTCCTCCAACTCAGATTTTCCAGCATGACCTGATCAATGCCTTGTCAATACTTTGCACACTCCACTCATTTTCTATCACCTGTCCAGTTCAATGTTTGCCTGGCTAACACTGAATTTCTTTGCTGTGCAAGAGAAAGCCATTCCCTTGAGTAGTCCCATGAGTATTAATTACCCACCTCACTGATTTCAGTGGGGAGAGAAGTGGGATAGCTGCCAGATGCCACATCTTGCCTCCAATTAATTAAACCCGTGGCAAAGATGTTAAATTCTGCACTATTGCCTAAGAGTCCTCAGCAGCCATGTCCAGGTGTGCTCACTGTGCCCTCTGCTATTTCTACAGCAAAGAATACAGGAGGTTTAAAAACAAAGATCAAAACCAACTAGAGAGAGTACAAATCCCAACAATTCATTCACATATTTATGTTTTTTTCTCACCAAAGTGTAGGCTTTAAAACATGGATGTGAGGAGTGTGGAAGCTGCAGCACATGTGGCCTTCTTGCAGCACATCCCAGTCACAGAAAATTCTCTGCCTGCTTTGTAAAGTGGCTCACAGTAATAAGAAAGGCTTGCAGTTAACCACTGCTTATATTCTATATATGAAAAAAAAAAATCCTCCCAAAATCCTACATAATGAAAAAACCCCTCCTCGCCCCCACAAAAACCCCCCTAACTAATATTTTTGAGAATATAAAGAAGCTTATAATTTCAATTCTCATCACAAAATCACTAATATTTATATACCTCATCTACATTTAGGTGCAAAAATATTTAGGAAGAAAGCAATGAAAACAAAGAAGAATAAACTAGAGGCCCACTAAATTACAAAGCTTTGTGTGCCATAAGTTTTAGCACCTTCTCTGCTTTTAAACTCATTTTGTCATACAGGGAAGCAGCATTTTGAGACATGACATTTAGAGAAATCCAAATTACCAGATCAGTGCGTGTGTCATTATTGTCTAACAGGTAAATAGAATTACTGGCCAAACCAAAACCAATGGACTTCTTAAAAATACATGGAGAGAAAAAGAACGAATTTAAATGTGTATACCTGGAAAAGTTTAAAATACCACTATATTTTTCCCACTTTATGTACTGTAGATATCCCTTCACAGACACACTAAATTGACTGGAACAATTCTACTTGGCTTCAGTGACTTTATAATTTGTCATAACCACCTCACGAGCTGTTGGGGAGACAGACTCTTCCTCATGCTGCCAAAACAATCCTATGAAATATGGTTTGGCTTAATTAAAGTATAATTCATGCCTTGAATTTTAATTATTTCTGCTGTGAGCTGGAGATGAAAATATTCTTCTGCCAGAATAAGACATTTAAAAGGAAATGGATAGGTTTTGTATTAATGCCCACTCAATACCAACTTCAGGAATGAGTTCCTTTGATTAAACAGGCAGAACCTGGGAATAAAAGCAACCCACAAACCTTCAGCTTTTCTGCCTGTCAGAACAGAGATTTAGTTGTTGAAAATGGAATTCATTCATTTTATGTGGCTTGCAAAGGTACAACTGAAATCTGTTTTCTGAATGCTAACATCTCTCTGAGGTTTTCCCTTTTATCTCGAGATGGGACTTGGAAAAAAATATCTCGTGGTTAACAGGGAAGGGAATGTTGAGTGACACATTGACATGAAAATATTTTTGCTAAATGTGCATGTACTAAATTTCAATTCTGCTCTGGACAGACTTGAGAAGAATAAAAAATCCCTGCTGAAATAAATACAGGGCACTTTCTCTTCAGAGCAGTGATTCCCTGACAGGTAACTTGGAAAATAGGGTGGAAATATTTATTACACAAATTGTTCAGTGTGCTGATAATTTGGTTTTTGTCAAATGTGACATGGTTAACATTTGATTTAGTGCTGCTGACCAAAATTTAACAGGTGACAGAATACTGGAGCCAGGGGAAAAACAAACCAGTTCATTCAGTGCTTACAACTTCACCATGCGGCACTCTTAATTTATTCCTTTCTGAGCTTGGTAACTATTGCTCCTTTGGGAAAGAAAAACCCACGTATTTCCAACACAGAAACAGAATAAATTGAATAGCAAGTCACGGAAAATAAATAAATAAATTAATAAAAATAATCTAAGATCTCTCAAAGGCACCACCAGTTTTCTGCTGGTGCTGAAGAACTTTCAGTTTAATTTGCAGATTCATGGAGTTTGAGATGGCCAATCCTTTATAAGGCCACGAGAGAGGGTTTTAGTGTCACTAATTAATTCAGGGTTTTTTATTAGCCAGACTTTGTGTCTCAAAATATATTTTGTGAATATGAAAAGATGGTATTTCTATCACTGGAAATGAATATGGAGTGTATAAAGGATTTAAAAGACAATCTCCTTTGTACAATGATCCAAAAAAAGATAAGGCATTGTTGCCACCATCTGCCTTTCTTTCTTCTCCTACCTTTGTTTCCATTTTTACCTCCTTGGGATTCCTTCCCCGACTCCCAGAGGAGCTCTTAACAATCAAACCTAAAATGAATTCAAACACTGACTCTAAACATTAATTCCCCCAGGTTCAGAAAGAAATACCAATATATGCCAAAAAATCTTACACATTCAGAAAAACAGAGCTACAAACATATGCAGTAACATATGCCTTGAAATGAGCAGTACCGTTATTTTAAATATTGAAATGTTTTTAATTTTTGAAGACAGGAAAACAGCTGAACCAGTAGCAGCATCATTAAAAATCTGACAGTTGAAGTTTTCAAATGTTAAATATTAAAATGTTTTACAAATGCATCCACTATAGACCTAACGTAACCCAGCAATAATTGACATTTACCCCAGATTACCTCCTGTCTTTAACAGAAGCTTTTCTGATAGGCATTGAATAAATGTATAAATTGCAAAAATAATTGCAATATCCTTGGGCATTTGCTTTAAAACATTAATTTATTCAAGTAATGAAATGCAAATGTTACACCAAGGCACAAACCACCTGTCTTGGTGTGTAAGGGGAAGGTTTTCCTCAGCTTTTCTCTCCTCTAAAAGCTGTCACTGCCCCTGAAAACCTCCCTGTGTCAGACCTGGCTCAGCCCCTCAGCAGGGAAACAGCAAAATCCCATTTTGTTACTCCAAAATGAGGGGCTGCCTAGTGGGGAATGGGATGTGCAAACTGTCCAGGACCCCAGGACTCAGCTCCCTGTTCCTCATTCCATGGAAAGGGGGGGGTGCCCCTGTGGAGGACATGATTTTGCTCACCCCACTGCAGAGAGAAAGTGCTTTTCTCCTTGCCAATCACTGAGATTTCTTTTCCTTTCCCTTTCCTCCAGTTGTGACTTTCCCAACCCAAACATCCCAGTCACACCCTGGGTTTGGATTCAGAGCTACTGAAACTTCCACAGAATCTGAAATCGTGAATTAGAAGGATAAACATGATGGACTTTATATTCTACTTGGCCATACATGCCTTGAGCTCGCTCTGAATTTGCAGGCTTGTGTTGGCTCTCGTGGGACAGCAACTCCATTTATTTTTCCATGGATTCCTGTGTTTGATAATCCTCTCTAAGGCAAAATACCTCTCTGTTCAGAGAGGTTAAAGGAAGACAGGCTTACCATGGATTGTCAGCCTCCCTTAGAATCCCAGCTGCCCAAGGGAGCAAGGAAGATCCATAAATCCACTCTCCTAACAAGCACAAACAAAAAATTCCTCTGGAATATCTTGTAGCTGGCAGGTGAGCCACCCCAGCTATGCAGCAAACATTAGGAAAAATTATGTTTAAAAAGAGGGGAAACCAACCCAGAAAAGGCTGCTCTGAGCAGTGTGATTTATATATAACACCCCAGCCCTTGGCTGCAGTTTTGGCTGCTTTCTTTAGTGCAAGGAGCTTTCCTGGGTGAGCAGGGGATGCCCTGAGTGCTGGGAAGCAGCTCTGGTTCTGCTGCTGAGCCCCCTCACCCAGGGATGCTGCAGGGTAGGAGTGCTGTCCCTGCTGCTCTGGTTCTGCTGCTGAGCCCCCTCAAACCGGGGATGCTGCAGGGTGGGAGTGCTGTCCCCCGGCAGTTCTGGCTCCCGTGGTGCTGCCTGGCCAAAGCCAGAGCATCTCACAGGGCACTGCAGCTTTCAGCAGCCTCAAAACCCTGCAGCAACAGAGGGGATCTGGCTCCTCTCCTCAGCTCTGGGCTGAGGTGTAGCTCTGTACCTTGAGACTGGATCAAGGTCTATTTTCACAGTGTCTTCCAGAACACAATTGAAAAAAACCCCCAGAACAACAAAACATT
>VZTR01031395.1:505804-558630 GCA_013400775.1 Chaetops frenatus
TTTTTTGGTAGTGCAAACATAAAATAATACCTATTTTACTTTGATGGTCTTGATCATAACACAATAAAAGTGCATCACAACCACTTAATGTAGTTATTATCCACCTGAACCAGTTCAGCAGTTGATGAAAACACACAAAACCTTTGAGTTTCTGCTCTCTCCCAGCTCAGACTGACTTTAAATCTGGGTATTTACAGAGTTGTGTTTTCTTTTGGCATCAGCCATTTCTGAAAGCACCTCCAAAGCCTGGCAAGCTGCACAACATTCTGCCTTCTCATTAAAAAAATTCTGAACTTTTGTTTTTTGTAAGGGGAGATATTTACTCAGGTGAACTAACTGGCAACAAGATTTTCAGAAATACAAAAGCCTACCAGGCAAAGAAAAATTATACATAATTCCTTGAGCACCTTATTTTAAGAATAAAATACAAGCAGCTGAACAGTTGCACTAAACTGTTCTGGTCCATGGCATAATTTTCCAGTAAATTAAATATCCTGTCCTAAAATCTCCCCACTGATATCACCCTCCCCATGCCCAGAGTGTCCTGGTGAGACAGAAATATTGCATTACTTTCTTTTTGAGGAATTACTCTGCTCAGGGGCCTGTCCTGGCTGGGAAACAGAATGGAGAATTGGCTTTGGCCTGGGGTTCTGGGTTGGAGCATGGACACTTCTTGGAATAGTCAATATATCAATATATGTTCTGTCCCAGTGTGCTTCCTTCTGGGTGACTCACAGAAGGACATGGACAATTCTCAGGCCAAATTAATTATTGAGGTAATCAGCTCTCTGGCCTCTGCTTTAAAGAGAGAAGGGTCACAGAGAGCATAAAGTTAATTTATATATATGGCAAAGCAAAGACAGGGGAATATTGCTTTTCTAAGAAATCATTTAAGGATTTCTGATGAGAGGCTCTTAGAGCTTTGGATCAAAGATAATGTAAAAGCACCCAGTGCATATTCTCATTATAACTTCTAGAGAAATACTCTGGTAGTTTCATCAGAAAAATCCCAATTTTTCAACAGATTGCTTTTGCTTACTAGGAATTGAATTATTCCTTATCTGTAGCTGCACACCCTCACAGACCTGCCTGGGTACAAGGAGACAAGTGAGACATTGAAATCTACCCCAAACACTTAAAAATATCAGGAGGTATCTCATTACCTTGACTTTTATAGCTGATCAAACAGAGCAAATTGAGTCTCTAGTTGTTCAATTCAAACTATTTTCTCTGCACCCAAAAATGTTCTCACACCTGTAAGGAATGAAAGCTGTGCCCCAAAGTAGCCAAGAAAGCCCTTAGGGTTCTGCAGCACAGCTTCAGTAGCACAAACAATCACTTGAAACTGGCTATTTCTGACAATTTAATTTACTATACAACATCTGCAAGCTGACAGCCTGTGCCATGTAATTAAGAAAGAGATGCCTGGCAAGATTTATGTGTTGGGGAGAACCCACTGGAGCCTAATAGGTTTTTGACAGGACTGAAGTATTGAACAAACTTAATGACTCTACTGGTGGATCATATAATTTCCTGGGTAAGGTATTTTCTTCTTTAAAGTTTTTAAATTATGTTTATTTGCTTTAAAAACAAGAAATTCAGGGAGTTCCAAATTCAAAATGGCTTTATTTATATTAGATAGGCTGTTGATGGAACTTTATGGATTACATGATACAACACAAGAATTTCCACCTGGCTCTGTTCTGCTAAATTAAAGAGGTGGGAAATGTGCCTTCAGCCTAGGGGTAAATAATAGAGGAAAAATAGCAGAACTGGCTTTGAGGAAAATCAGGAAGAAAGAGAAAATAAAGAATAAAATATTAATAATAATATTAAAGCCTCGAGCAAAAAGAAAATAAAGTAAGGAGAGGCTTTAGTCATGCTATGGAATTCAGCATTGAATTCTTTATAGGAACAACAGCACAATCAAGCACAGAAAAAAGAAAAAGAAAGTTTAGTTTGGAGTCAAAGAAAGTGGATCTGTTCACACAAAAGCTGTCTCTTTTGCAGGGAAATGGATCATCAATTTCAAGTACTTTAAAGTTTACTAAAGAGATCATCACACAAGGACAATTTTGCACTGACCTGGACCAGGTGCCCGAGATCCTCCCGTTTCTGATGATCTCATTAAAAACTGAGATGGCAGCTCTGATCCATTTGACATCATTTTACACTGCTGGCAGTATTTTAAACAGGTTCCAACAACAACAAATCCAATCTTCTTTTCCATTTCTCTTTTTCAAAGTGTGTTTCTTTAATCCTTGGGCTGGAAGGGTTCCAAAGCTGTGCCTTGCAGGGCCCAGGCAGCGTTTCAGGCATTTGGTTCCCACCAGACACAGCCTGCTTGCCTGGTGACACTTTCAGGTGCCACAAAACCCACACCCAGTGCTTTGAGAAGTCTTTATTGTGTCTTTCAAACGCACACCCCTCCTCTGAGAGGCTCAGCTGGGATGTGCCCTGCCCTGCAGAATTCCCCGTGGGTGTTGTGGGCTGATTCACAAAACCTGGGCTGGGCTGAGGACCAGCAGCAGTTGAGGAACGCTAATTAAAATATGTAAAGACTAGCGAAAACCTTTTATTTTGCCTCATTCCCCCTTTGCTTTTATATATTGCTGACATATATCAGCACCACATGTGAATAATGTCTCCAAACAGCTCAAAGAAGGGGGACACAAAGAAAAACTTCTCTTTAAATCACAATAGCACGGAGTAAAACTCTTAGTTCCTACATGCTGAGAATTCAAATACTCTGTTTGTTCTAAATATACACTTTTTTTTTTTTTTTTTCCTCTTCAGGCACAGCCAGGCAAGGGGGCTGCACTTTGGCTTTCAGGACACCCCTGACATTAAACCTTCTAAACACGTGTAGCTAAAGATGCAGCTTTTTGTGGTTCAGCCCTCAGTCCTGCAAAGCTGATTTGTGCAGCCAGATTAGTGAGTCACCTAAGTGCTGGCAGTGCTACAGAAAGTTGTGTGCAGTCTTAATCAAAATATCGACCAAAATAAGATATTTAAGTTAAAGAATTCTCTGCTTTTGAGCTAGGTGAAAAGGAAACTTTTTGGAAAAGGATTTTGCAAGCTGTTGCCAGAAAGAAAATTATTCCTGGTATTAAAAAAGCCAGACAGAATAATCTTCTCTTGTTTATTAAAGCTTCTTGGACTTTACCACGTTGTTGAAAAGAAAGTTATTAAAGATCCTGATATATAAACGATGTGAATCACGGCACAGATTTTCAGAATTCAGGTAAAATATGTGTTATTTTCCAGAGGAGGATTGGATGCCTCTGCTGGGGTGTGTGTTTGCTGTATGTAAGTGAGAGGTCTGCAAGGCAGAATGATGACACTGTCAGCCACAAGAACAATGAGCTGTGCTCCTGCACACAGAAAGCAATTTCAGAGGGAAAAACCACCTCAGTGGAGCAGCAAGAAGCAGTTATTAAGTAAGGAGAGGCAAACAGCTTTTCTTTTCCCACTGTTCTCTCCCATAACATTTTCATTACCATGACACTTTAAATTATGAAATAAAGCACTAATATAATCATCTGCTGGCAGTGATTAAAAAGCAATCACATATCCCAGGCTTTTCTGAATGTTTCCATGGTTAGCTGAATCGAGTATTTTAGAGCAGTGGAATTTGGGAGTTATATTTTCCTGCAATCACTAATTCCACATTAGCACCACCACATTCACAGACTTGGTTCTTTAAAGTCAGTTGTATTTTACAGAAAAATTGTGATGGCATCCACTATTCTTAAATGTTCAAGAAAGTGTAAAGCCACCAGGCACTCACTAACAAAAGTATTAGCAGTCACTTAATTTAGGAAATTAATGCCACACACTGTCACTCCAACTGTGCCAAACACCTAAATATGTGTTCTAGAGTAAAGTTAAAGTACTTTATAACTCCTGATGTGCAAATTGAGACCTCAAAATGATTTGATGCAAACAGCCTTTTAAATTGGCACAATCAACTGAGAGCATCTCTCTTGTTTGTGACATATGCTGAACTATATCAGTTAGATATTACCAATTTATTTCAGCAGAAGCTTAATTTCAGGAGGCTTGCTAGCCCTAATTTCTCCTGAAACAGCTTCCTGCTAGTGTACTTGCACTATGATTTAATTTATTGCAGCAGAGCTGTCTCTGCTATAGAATTTCTGTAGTTAATGTATGCAGCTGCAAGTATTTTCCTTAATCAAAGAGAAAAGGGCCACTTTTCTTTGCCAAATCTCATCAGAACACAAGCACCCAGCAGTGATGGGTATTTGTGCAGCTCACCAGAGGACCTTTCAGGAGATGGTGCCACTTGACATTTTCACCCAAGCACCAGGAATTCCTGCTGACCAGCTCAGGGCTGGAGAGTCCCCACCTTGCTCCAGCCATGCAGGATTGACCACCTGCAACCCACTCCAACACCCCAAACTGAGCTGGGAAACAAAATGCATTTAAAGGTTTTGCCCACAGCTTTTAACACTGAAACCTTGCCACACCTACAGAGATTCCTCTCACCTCACTGGGGTTTGGGGTGGCACAAATCACAGCAAAACTCAGGCTCAAGATTAAGAGATAAGGAACTGTATCAAATAAGATTGCTGGTGAGGTTCTGAAAAAAATCGAAACAGCATAATCTACACTAAAGAAGAGGTGATATTCTCAGTCACACCCCTCTCCCAGGCCATAACTGGATTTTTCACCCATTTTATGCTAAATAATAGTCAGAGTTGATGTGTTTGGTTCTGTTCTGTTTCTCTTTAGCAGGCTGTGTACCTCTGGTCCTTTGGGAATTTCTCATTAATAGGCTTTGCCTCACAATGTAGTTTGTTAGATTCAGTAACCTGTGTTTTCTGGAGGTTTCATGTCATCCCTCTCTCCCTGAAATTTTATATCTTGCAAACATAATCACTATGTTGTTCAGTACCTTTTTTGTTATTAATAAATAGAAATGAAGATAAAACATATTATATTCTCCAATCAATTCTCCAGTTTTCATCTTGTCATACAGTACTTACATGTACATCTATTTCTTCCCCCAGAAAATATGAAAGCACTTACTAAAAATGCCTTACACACCAAAATAGAAATGCTGAGTCTCTCTACCCTAAAAACTGCAAACATGAAAGAACCAAAGCTTTTTTTTTTTTTTTTGCATAAGAAATATAGGATTTGAGTGTTTTGAATGTGTTTTTTATTTTTATATTCCAGACCAGTATTACAGAGTGAAAGTGCAGCCTCAAGGTGTTTTGGCAGCTGGCAGCAGCTAGAGCCAGGCTGAACAACAATAATATTGTGATGTGGATCTGTATGGCTTTTTGTCAAAGTAAAAATTGAGTTATTGTGTGCTTTCACAGGTGACATGAGCAGAGAGAAGGTGTCAGGATGCTGGAGACAGGTTCCTGACAAGGATATTGGTTCACAGCACTTTTTCAGATGAGCTTTGACTAGGATGTTTTTGAACACATGATTTTCAAAATTATTCTGTCCCCTGCATTCTTAGGGAATCAAAAAGGAGAGATAAACCTCTGGGATAATTGGTAGGAAAAGTGATGACAACTGGGAGGGAAACTGAAGGTAGGGAAAAGGTTGATGGATTATTATGCTACAAAACCCCAACAGTAAGAGCTTCAACTTGTAAAAAATGACACTGTTCCCTTGTTGATGTCAAGGTAAAGCAGCTGCTGTTCCAGAATTCCTCCTTGCAGAGACAAAAACCCAGCTGGTGGGAGCTTGGGTGTGTGCCTGGCTTCCAGTCAGTGTGTGCACTGCAAACTGGAGAAGTCATTAAGGACAGAGACACAAAACAATTCTCTCCAACCTCTCCAACAGCTGCCCCAGGCTGCTCATTTTCCCAGGAACAATCAAAGAGCTCTCCAACCCCTGAAGTCAGAGATTCTGGGGAGATGCAGGACTGTGTATTTTAAGGGGCTTTATCGATATACAGGACCTTTCATGAGCCTCAGAACATATTTGTGGGATAAAACCCTAAATACTCCTAAGAACCATTACATTCTACAACACACAGGAATACAGCTGCCCCCAGAATTCCCCTCTCTTGCAATTAAAGGTGCCATTTATTACTTTTTAAGAGAAAATGAACAAGGATCACATTAAAAAAACTTCCCAGAGAAGGCTGACCTTGGGCATAAGTCCTTGTTCTGTCAAGGCTTTCAGATGGCAAATGATCCAGAGCTGTAGTGACAAGTGTCAGATCTAAATACTGGGCTTGGTTGAGGGTGTGCCAGATCCTTTCCATACTCCTTCAGATCCATCAGTAATAACTGGAGGTTAAATAGGGGTTATTATAATCACTGAGTGTGCAGAAAATTCAAGTATTTTCTGCAAGAACCTGGCCATCATGATCCTTTTACATTTGTGGAGTATAAGCCAGCATATGCTTGTTTGATCCAGCTGTTTCATGTAATAAATGTTAAGTTGCAGCTACAATTCTACTGCTTACTGCTAGTTACTAGCAATTTACTAGTGGTTACTGGGTAAGCACCAGTCACCTTTAGCTCAACACTCATAAATACTGCCAGGTTTGCACAGCCCTGCCTCACCAGTATGAGAAAGATGCTGATAAACTGAAGAGAGTTCACAGAAATAAAAATCAGTACAAACAATTTTTGTACATCTTTGCATCAACCCATATTTTTTCCATTCTTTTCTATCTTGTTCTTGACTTGTGACAGGTGTTTCAAGCCATGAGTTTGAGCTTTATTTTTGCTGCATTAGTGGCAACTCTTTCAAGCCCTTGTCCATAGGAGACCCTTCCCAGTGGATATTTGCTATTTCTTATTTCACTCCAATATTCCGGTTTCATTTTGAGGGTGACAACATTGCTTCTGTTTAACAAGATTTTAATCAGACTTACTTATACCAGGCTCATGTCTCACATTCTTTTTCCTTGGATCTTGTGGGAATGCTGTGATTTTTCCCCCAGTTTTGGCACAGAGCTTTGTAGGTGGGTTGCAATCTGTAGGACAGTTCCCAGTTATTTGAGGAAGCAATTGCCTGTAAATGTGTCACCACCTTCCCTTCAGTGGATCATCTCTGCTGCCTCCTTTGGTGGGGAGCATGGAAAACCACTGGTTGTCTTACACTGATTTGTCTCTGTGGCATTCAAAGTTTTCTTTGAGAAGCAAGAGGAGCTTTCCTGCAGATTTTAAATATAGCTGTTTGTTTTGGGTTTTGTCCTGTTCCTTTCCCCTTAACTGGGACTCCTGCAATGCTGCTCTGCTGTGCAGATGTTTCCTGGCCTATCTCTTTCACAAAGGATGGACTAATGGGAGTTCTTTTCAGCATTATCTTCAAAACAGGGTAATAAAAATATTCCACTTCTTGTTCTCTGTGTCTGCAGTGGGAGGGCACAGGGTGAGCACACAAAGAGTGCAGACTCTGTGGAGCACAGTTTGGGCACAGAGGGAACAGATTTTTACACTTTTTTTCACTTGATTTAGTTATCAACAATCTGTGCACATGTAAATCTCATTATGCTGTTCCCCCCAATGTAAACCCTGCAGAATAAACAATATTGATACAAGTAATTAACTTGACTTTCTAAAAAATGTAATATTATATGTAATATTATACTAAAAAAATGTAAAAAATGTAATCATAAATGTATTCAAAGATATGAGAAAACATTCTTCACTTTCTGTACTTTTCTTGCTCTTTGGTTGTCTCATTCAGCACATACAGATTTTTCCTATTTGACTCAGTTACCTGGCATTGAAAACTCTGGTCCAAAGTTATCTTTGACTTTAATAAAAAATTCAATTTTTTTTAGTGGTCTGTCTCATATCCAACAAAGAACTATTTTATCAGCTCTTGCTAGTAACCTTGTCCTTGCAATAGTCCTGGCTTCAGACTCCTCAAGTGGTATCTTCTGGAATTATTCTACAAGAAAGTTGGATGATTACTTTATTATTCTTTACTAGTCCTGTTGAAACAGATATTTTTCTAACAGGTTTTCCATACATGCACTGTACTACCAGGTTCAGGGCAAAGAGAAGGAGAAAAAAATCACAATTTTCTGTGTCTCTATTGAGAAGAGAATAAGCACTACATAAGTGCATGGGCATATTCCACTTGCTTCAATTTTCAAAGAAAGAAATTACTTAGTTTTTAACTGGAAAATTCAGACATTTTGAAATGAATTGCTGCATTACAGAAACTCCTTTCTGTTAGGTGTTTTGGTGAGATGAACTTGAGAGGCAGCTGTAGCTAAAAGTCATTTTTGAAGCCTATTTAAAACATGATTTGTGACAAAATTCTCAATTTCTTTTTATAGGTAGATTATGACACAAACACTTTTATAATTTGCTAAATCAAATGGTGCATTAGGTATTCACAGATGTAATCTTAAAACGGTTCTAAAAACTTACTTAAACTCTTACTTTTAATACATATAATTCAAATTATCTGCAAGTTCAACATGTTTCCAGAAAGCTTTTCGAATAATTTCCAGTTTCCTGCTGGGTGCCAGTCTACCAACAAACTTAATGTGTTTTCCTAATGGGAGCAAAGACCTTTCTTCTCCAAATCTTGAATGCACTGAATGGGATGGAGAGTTTCTTGTGGATAAAATCTGCTTTTTCTGCAGAGTCCTGGCCAGCCTGGCCTGGGAGGAGCAGCTGCCACCCCCCGGCCCTGCTCTGCTGCCAGACTGGAGGGGACATTTCTGCACATGTATTTACTCTTCAGAGCTGCCAACCATGTGAATTTTACTTGGCTGTGCCGTAGCCATGAGATAAAGATATCAAAGAGTCGCTGGCATGTCCCCCAGTCACAGAAGGACAGGTTGGGAGGGACCTCTGGAGCTCACCCAGTCTGCCCTGCTCAAAGCAAGCCCAGGTAGAGCAGGGACACAGGACCAGTCCCAGCTGGGATCACAGAATCCAGACTGGTTTGGGTTGGAAGGGATCTTAAATCTCATCCCATCCCACCCCTGCCATGGCAGGGACACCTCCCACTGCCCCAGGGTGCTCCAAGCCCCAATGTCCAGCCTGGCCTTGGGCACTGCCAGGGATCCAGGGGCAGCCACAGCTTCTCCCAGTGCCAGGGCCTGCCCACCCTCAGTGCATCTCACCTTCCCTGAGGAAGGAGATGCCACAGCCTCTCCTGCAGCCTCCTCCCACCTCCCTGATCACCCTCCCAGGTGGAAAGTGCTTCTGACATCTCCTCAGCTTTCCCCATGGCCCAGCAGGTGCCTGCTGTCCCCAGGCCTGCCCGTGGCTCCTCTGGAACAGCCTGATCCTGTCCTGACTCTGCTCCCCCATCGGGTACCTGCAGGCACCAAGAAAATGCCCCTGAGCCTTTCCTTCACAAGGCTGAACAATCCCTCTTGGAGCTGCCTCCCCTCATCCATCACATGCCTGACCCTCCTGGTGGCCCTGGCTGGACTTGCTTAGTCCTAGAAAATCCTGTTCTTTGGACATTTCCAACTGTCAGGGGAAAAAATAATGCTCTTACGTGGTTATTCATCTAAATATAATATCAAAGGCCTTAAATTAGGGATAGTAATAACAGGAAAATCTTATCTCTTATCTCTTTTCTCATTGAGAAGTTTGAGCCCGATCAGAGATAAGCCTAAAAGTGAGAGATTTAGAAGGAAATCAGAAGTAAACACTCTTTGCATTCAGGTTCAAGAGAACTAATTTTCTCACCAGAAAATAGATGTAAATGATGAAAACATAAAGCTGCCCCAGGGTTATACATATATGTGCCATACACCCCCTTCCAGTAATCCCAGGCCTGAAGTTTTGGGTTACCAAATCACTTCTGTTGACCTAGAACAGCACATTGAAATTTTAGCCAGAACACTACCAACCTCTGTAGAAAAATAATCTCCTTATGCCCCACCTGAAACATATTCTGTGCTGACTCAAGCTGACTTTCTGAGCAAGATGGTCTCTTCAGGAAATGTCCAGTTTGACTATTTTAATTTTAGCTAGATTCACTACATCTGCTAAAGCATGTACTGAGTTAGCAGGAACAGGAGCAATGCACAAGCAGAGGTGCTGTTTTTACATTCCCCAGGAAAATGCAAGGAATATGCTTTTGATGATATCTCAGAGCAAAGGATGACTTCTGCAAAAGAGATTTGAGGGAAGAAAAGCCACAGAAGCTTTGCGACATGGTGAAAAATTATGGATTAAACGTATCAGAGCTGTTGCTAAGAGGAGCTGACAGAGCTGCTGAGATGGCTCAATGACCTGATTAAACAGCAGCCAGAAACCGTGTTCTCTGTCCACTTCTACAAGATTTCATCATAAATTATTTCATTAACTTGGTATACAGAGACTCTCTCCCTAAAATGGATGTCAAATTGCCATGTAGGCAATCCTGTGGAATATACAGAGGTACCACTGAGTCTCATTACTTGTGTGAAATTGAAAAGAAAAAACATCCTTAGGTGTGCAGGATGAAATAGGGAAGGCAAGAAACATTATATTGAATATTAAGTACTTGAAATGCAAGAAAAATACCAGAAACACTTGGGTCTCCAGAAAGTTTTAGATTGTTGTAAAAGGTCATCAATAAAGGTGAAAACATCTTAAACAGACTTCTGGATATCCAATAATCTCTCTTGCTCAATGTCCAGCCTTTTCACTGATCCATTCACTGCCTATAAAACCTTCAATATCCCTGAAGTTTGGTAGCAGCTTCTTTATTAGCTCATATCCTCAGCAAGCTTGAATTGAACCCCCCTATTAAATGCACCTTTATACACCTTCTTCTTAATATGACTTACTAAAAGTTGTGTGAGTTTTCCAGGCTTCTCTCTATTCCTAGAACACCTCAAAGGAAATCTTATTAATGTACAATTTAATTGCAACAGCTCAGCCTCAACGTTCTCTATAGCAACAAATATGCATTGGCTACGTCTTTCAAATCTGCCCTCAGCTTCTTCCTTGCTGCCTTTTATGGCCAAGCTTTTCACACAGGTTTTCTTCTGTACAAAGTCTTTCCCTCTATGGATCTAGATAGGAAAATATCTTTCAATTATTTTGATGAGTTTTTCACTCATCCTGTAATTTCTCTCACATGCATCCAGTCTATGATGCTGCATATTCTTTGCTTGACTACCAGGAATAGGACAGGAGCAGGAGAGCCCGGCATAAAAACTGGTGATTCTTTAGTCCTATCCTCTTATTTTGCTTTTTCTTATATATATTTTTAAAGCTCTATTTCACATTTTCTTGCTCGTATTATATGCAGTCCAAAGGAAATAAAAAGGAGATTTTATTCAAAGGCTCAATGTCCCATCATAGAACTTAGGGCAAAAAAAAGACAGAAAAATTCACAGCAAAGACAGAGAAAAAGGAAATGAAGGAAGGTCTGAGAGGAGAGGTAAGAAGGTGTGTTGGAGAGGGGTACCCTCTGAATCCTGTTCTACTGACTTTGTGTTACAGCTTTTTCTATTTCTGCACACTGCTCACAGTTGTACAGACCATCAGTAGCCAACCTGGGAGAATATAACATTTAAAAAAAATCCAGTCCATTCATTTCTTTTCAACTTACCCATGAAAACATCCTGTGTACATTATTTCAAACCACCCAGGGAACAGTTCTCACAGCCCTGCCTGGTAACCAAGGGATGGGAAGGAAAACATCTCTTCTATTAAATTTGCTGAAAACACGTTACAGTGTGTGCTATCAAAAGAAAGAAAAGAAAGGTGTTTTCAGGAAAAAAAAAAAAAAAAANAAAAAAAAAAAAAAAACAAAAAACAACAAACCACGAGCGTTTTACTGTCCGTGAGAAATCAAGAGCAGGATGGGAAAGGCTGTTTGCACAGGCACTTAGCCAGGAAACTGTGTTTTCCACAGATCCAGTCCTTTGGGGAGCACATCTCCGATTTTCCTGAGCTCCCTCCCTCTCTTCCCCTAGCCCTGCAGTTATATTGAGAAATCTAACTGTAGGTGAGAAACCACAGCCAGCCCTGCTCCGTGCATTCAAAGGCTGCCTCTCCTTTAGCTGAGTGCTACCACACCGAGGCCATTTGCAGGAATTTTACCCAGCAAGACAAACAAATGCAGACCCTTAAGGAAACGCGTGAGCTGCGGGAGAGTTTCGCAGCGAATCGGCACCAAAAACCCTCCCGAAAGGATCCTCCTCTCTAAATCTCCCGTGAAAAGCGGCGTTGCTGATTAGCAGGCTCGATGGAAAAGGCCGTCAGATAGCTGGAAAGTCTCGTCACTTTATTTGTGGGTGCTTCCCTGCATCTTAAGTGGCATCTCGGGCTCCCTGAGGATCATGTGAGGCTGGGTTAGAAACCGGGGGCGCGCTGTGGAGCCGGAGTGTGTAAGCCCGGCAGCTGGGGAGTGTTCTGCTTGCTGCTTTCCTGTGCTAAGCTGATTTACTTGTTTAAGGTCTGACCTCATCATCCTGTCAGTATGGATTCCCACCTATACAGCTAACAGCAGCTCAGCATCGGCTGCCCATTAATCAGAGGAGAGGGGGAGAGAGGCTGCCGGTATTTGTTCTTTTGTTGCCTTTTCTTAAGAAGAGGAGTTGAAACAGAAGAGATAACAAAGAATCCGTTTCCTTCCTACAAGAATAGGCTTTTGTATCTTTATTTTTTTTTTTTTTCCTCCTCTGGGAAAAAAAATTAAAAATGTCAGTCTCTGGAAAGAAAGAGTTTGATGTGAAGCAGATCCTGAGGCTCCGCTGGAGGTGGTTCAGCCACCCCTCGCAGGGCTCCGGCGGCTCCGGGGGCTGCCACCAGCAGGAAGGATACGAGCACAGAGGGACCCCGGTGCAGAACAGGTTGAAGAGCCACTCTCGGGACAGAAATGGGCTGAAGAAGAACAGCAGCCCTGTCCACCACAACATCCTGGCCCCGGTGCCGGGACCAACGCCGGTGCATCACCGGTCCATCCACGCCTGGCACCAGCAGAACCTGATGGAGCAGCTGCGGCAGGGTGAGGATACCCCCAAAGCAGGCACAGAGGAAAACTCTGTCAAAGAAGACCCAAGTAAAACCACGCAGGAGCTGCAGATGGTCACAGAACAAAATGCAGATGAATCTGCAGAGAGGTAGGAGTTTTAAAGTCTGCTCTTGGAAAGCCAGACTTGTTTCCAAGTTATTGCCTGAAGCTGTCTTTGTTTTTAGCCAGAGTTCCTTACTGCATTAATCTCACTTTATAGATGTGCACACCCACACTCAGGCGAGAAGCAACACTTCTGCACCAGGAAAATGAACTCAAACGTTGTCACGAAATTTTGATCTTTGCTTAAGGTACATCCTTCCATAACTCTTCCATATGCATAAGATCTGCCAGTTTGTCAAATTTTCTCTATCAACACTCACAGCATATCAATTTTTTCTCTTGATTTATTGTGTGTGAGTTCAGTGAAAAAAGGAGCCTCCTGAACTCCTGTCCTCATTCTGACTTTATCAATGGGTGCAACTTTGACAAATGGGAGCTGCTGGAGGTGCATGGGCTCGCTGGTTGCCATTGATCTCTCAAATTTCTCACTGATTTTCTTTTACTGTCTTCCTGACAAGTAAAATTAACCTTGAACTAAGTGGAAAGGAAGCATCATTCTTTGCTTTTTAAAAGCTTTGTTTGAAATCCCAATACTTTCCCAGCTTATTAGGTATGCTTAGACAAATATTTTCTGCAAGGTCAGGTGAAAAAACATTACAGCTGTGAGAGCTTAAAGGTGTAAGCACAAAGGAACAGCTATTTTTAAGCTGTGAATAACAGAGAATACAATATTAGTACCACTTATTTTATTCAGCTTTTTTATGTGTTCCTTTTCAAAACTCATGTCAGTATTTTTAGCTTATCCAGCAATGTTTTTACTCCACCTTTACCCCACCTTGGACTCAAATCCAGCATTTATGATATGATTATTTGCATCATTTGATGAGATTGCCATCAGTCTTTGGGAATAATTTAAAAGTATTACATTGCATTTAAATACTAATTTGTCTTACTTGAAGTTATAATTCTCTCAGTAAAACCCAAGCTGACAGCTTGCATATTTTTAGCAGTTATTCTTTTTTCAAGTTGTGCATCTGCTGTGGGGAACATCTGCAGACTGAACAGCAAAAACTGCATTCCAAAATGTCCCTTGGAAAACAGTCCCAGTAGTCAATAGGTACCAGATAAAATCATTACAGAATAAAAGCACTGAGGAAGGACTGTGGGAGTTCTGTGTGATTCCAAGGGCTCTGGTTTGGAATGGGGAAGCAGAATATCCTTAGTACAACACTTCAAACGATAGTACAAATCTCCTGAAAAAAAAGGTGATTTTAGGCAGACCTGAAAAGGAAAACTGACTTAATTTGAAGAAAAATAAGGAACATGTATTCACCCAAATAAGATTCTACACCATGGGAAGAAGGAGGTAAAAAAGAAGCCTAATCAGTTCAGTTTGGGAGGCAATAAACCACTGCCGTCTAAAATAAGATGTGACATTTTCTCCAGCTATAGAAAAAGTTTCTTCTAAAACCTCCTGAAGTTTTGTATCTTCATATCCATTCCAATTTAAGTTCTGCTCTTGAGCTGTATAAAGTTGCAGCTTTTAGAATAGTTTTGGGGCTGCATATATCATAAATTGTTATAGTCAAATAACTGGGGTTTTTAAGATTTCAGTAAAAGCCATCACTGCATGTTATAGATTAAAATCTATTTTAACATACATCTTAAAAAGCTGAACTGGTAAGAGATTGTTTAGAAAGTGATTCATGACTATAAGTTTCTCTTTAATTAAAATTTATTTCAAGAAAATAAAGCTGACCATTAAAGTCACTCTAATATATATCCAATTTCTTAAATATGTACCAGCAGAAGTCATTAAGTAAAACACTGTTCCCTTCCCCTAAGGCATCCAGCACAGGCCACACATTAATTAATGTATTAATTGGCTGGGTAGAAATTAAATACCAAGAAAAAATAAGGAGAAACATCCTTATATCTGCATCTACCTAAATCTAGGTTGTAGATATCTATATCTGGATATATTTTCATCTCTTTGAAACAATGTCTCATCCCTTTGAAATCATCCCTTTAAATCATTCCAGGTCTCCTTTTCCTTTACAAGTTCCAGATAGTCCCAACCAATGGTAATTAATGGGCTCTGCTGGTGATTAACACATAAAAATCAGGCATTTCCAGGATCCCCTGAGCTCTGTCCTCCCACTGCTAAAGCCACCACAGAAGGAGCTGTAAAGGTGTTGCAGCCAAATTTCCCATCCACACCTGAGGACACCAAAGACAAATTTGCCTTTTAGACCATAAAAGCAAAGTACCTTCAAAGCAGCTCTCTCCAAACCAGTGGATTTTCCTCTGCCTGGAGAAGTCCATTTTTTAGGTGGATCTAAAGCAGGAATCTGCTGAGTGACACATGGACATCCAAAATAAAAGAAAAGGAGAGAGAATCTGGCCAATACCTCAACCCTGAGCAGAATATGAAAGCAGTATCTACTAAGGGTTTAATGCTTCTCCAGGAAAATTTGGAAACATAAAAACAATATTCTGAATTTCTTCAGAAAAACTTGAGCTGTCTTCCTCTGGAAACCTCAGGACTTAATGCTGTCTGTGATAGCAAGAGAGCACCCTGGGGTTTGATGAAATAAGGGTCGGTTATTGAGGAGAAAATGTAAATAATAAAACTCCAAACAACGGTTCCATTTAGAATACATGATCATCAATACAATCATTTCTGCTGCCTTCAATCTATTTTGGTATTCCTGTCCCCAAATTAAAAAGCACAGGACTTGAAGAAACCCTTTTGATCCACGGGCTTGCTCCTGAATTATATCCCATGACATGTGACAAAGCAAATGAGGTTCAAGTGACTAAAACTCGTTAGATTTGTCCTAATCATGACCAGTTAATGTGTGGTCAACCAATACATTCTGGGCCATAAATAAATGGTTTATTGGCACAAGGGTAAGGAAAGCCTCTCAGTGTGCTGGGGACTGTCTGGCCCAGAGCTGCTCAGGAAACCTGGTGTCAAACAACCTTCTAGAATCATCTAAAATGATGGGCTTTAACCTGCTGCTCTAAGATCCTTATGGAATTGCATCTATAATTCCAAAAAAGATGAACAGCGGAAAATCTGTATTTACTGATCTCATCTTCTTCTCACAATCTGCTCCTTAGATGAGGATCGGGACCTCTTCATGGGTCAAAACCAGAGAAACCAGCTAAAGTCTGAACAGCCACCAAGTTATTTTATTTATAGAGGGTATTTCGCAGTCTAGCATTCTCTGGGATTACTGGGGTGATCAGCAAGACAAACCTGTGGAACACAGCCATGCCAAGGAAGAGCAAACACCTTCAGAGATTTCAGGTTTGCCTCAGAGAGGGAGCTGAAGCGAGCTCTGGAAGTTTTAATGGGAAATCACCTGTGGAGGGCTGCTGGCTCAGCAGGCAGGGCTGGGGGAGCTCTGCACTTGAGCTGTTCAGGACATTTCTGAACTTCCCTGCCTGGAATCCTGTGAGGATCAGGCTCCTCTGCCAGGGGCACCTGGAAGCATTTCCTTTTCTTTCAAAGGAAGTGATCTGGCAGTGATCCAGAGACATCAGCACACACTGGGAGGATTTAATTGTTAGATTTTGTTTGACAGTCAGGAGAATCTTTGTGTGCACCCCATGAGCACACGTGTGCACACACAGACTGACAAAGCACTGAAGCCTCCTAAAAAGAAGAATTGTGATATTGAATGACTTCAGTTACTTCCCTTACTAAATTCTGGACTCACAGATATTGAGTTTTCCATGAGAGCACAGTGCCCAGCATTTATTAACATCATGCCACATTAGCACATCCATCCCTGCATGCCTGCCAGGTTTCTGATTCCACAGGTGTGCTGTTGCAGACCATGTGTGCTGCTGGAGTATTTCCTAGTTGCCCAAAGGCAGTTAGATTTCAGTAGTAAATGTAGCATCCATTCATCATTTTTGTCTTCTGCAGGTTTTTTTTTTCCTAATTATCTGGCTGAAAAATTGCTGACAAACTCTAGTTTGGGGCAAACTCTAGTTTTGCTAAAGATATTTTCTAATTTCCCATATGAGACAAAATATATTTCTAATTAATTTTAATAGAATCTTTTCATGGCTTAATCCAAACAGTCAGTACTGATGCACATGGAAACAGATTGGGAGGAGTACTCTCCCAAAGGCAATCCTTTTCTGTGGTGGCTATTTTTGATGTATAGCTATTGATAGCTCATCTTATGACTTGAAAACTCACTTTTTTTTTGGTTTTGTCAGGCATATGGAAATAACTATCAGACTATTTTCTTCACTATCTCTGACATACATATAAACACACACACACGTGTGCAGGACTATTTCAGATGTCTCCTATGTGAGGGTTTTCCCTTGAGTTCTGCTTTCAACTCCAGTAGCAGATGACAGCCTTGAGTCCCATTCCAGTGTGAAATAAAGAAAAAGAAAACAGGTGATAGTTTTCCTGGTGAAATATTGAAAAAACCAGTTATTGTGTGAAACCACTGGTCAAACCAGGATCAGAGGGCTTTTGACACTGAGAGTGAAGTTCTGGGTATCCAAATAAACATTGAAGCAGAGGAATGGCTGATAATGGATCCCAAAACCCCAGCAAGTGGGAGGACTGTGACGTGCCCTGTGCAGGAACGGTGATGCATTCAGGGTTGCATTCAGAGGGGTCCATCATTTCCCTGTTGTGGGTAAGAATTCAGTTCCATGAACCATCTCTGATGGCAATATAAGAGTTTAGAAATGATGATTCCTAATCTCACATCACGTCAGCCTTTATTTTTAAAACAGAACTACTCCAATTTTATTTTCACTGAACCTCCAGCATTTTGAAATAAACTTTTAAAAAATCTTAACTTTAACAAATAAGTATTTTAGAAGCATGATAAAGAATGCTGGATGTGTAGTCAGACAGCATTTCCATCCTTCTGTGACAAAGCTGAATCAACTGTGTTTAGGTGCTCATCTACAGCACAATTTAGGCTCTTTATTGCCTTGGTCTTTCCCCCTGGGGTGTGGGTAGAATATTGTTCCCCTTATTCTTCTTATTGCCACTTATTCTTCTTTACACCCTTTGCTTATGTTTGAAATTTCTGTCAGCCTAAAGAGCTGCACCTCTTGCAGTCCTGTCTCAGAGTTCCTCTGCTGCCAGCTCTGACATTTCATCGCTGCCCTGCCTGTCTCCAGCAGCTCTGGGTGGGTTGCAGCTCTGTGGCCAGACCTGGATGTGCTCCTGTTGGAGTCTGGCAGTTCTAGTGGAGAGCTGGATTCCTTCTGTGTCATTCTGACTCAAATCTGTCTGAATATCCTCAGTTGTTTTGCTTTTATCAACAACATGGTGCTGTTGCTCATGCCTGCCTTGTGACTCATGTGAAACTCCTGCCTCTGTACCAGAGACCTGTTCCCAAACCATCTGGATATTTTAGCAGTTTTTTGTTCCTAAAACCAGTGCTTTGAACAAATAAGTTCCATCTTGTGTTTATCAGATAATGTCTCCAATTGGCTGAGCTAATATTCAGTTCTGATGTTATTTAATATCCCTGATTTTACTGATTTAATATTCAGTTCTGATCTGATACCCCACCATACCTGCAGCTCTTCTCAGCTTGGCACAATCTCCAACTGGAATATGTAATATTAAACATTTCTTTATTTCTTCCTCCCCTGAAGTAATTTAGAAAATTTATGAGAATTTATAAAGGAACTTTGGTGCTAAGCTCCTTGAGAACCCAGTTTGATTTACCTTCCTCTCTGTCAGTGAACCTTGATAATCACTTTAACACCACAATTTCAAACCAGTTTCACACTGGTTCCAAACTGAGTTACTCCAGACAGTCCCTGAGGTTGAATTCAACACTATCTGATGTGGGACACTGAAAAATCCTACTCTCAAGTTCAAGATAAAAGTGACAACTACTTCTTTTCTGTTCTCCATAGTCTGTAGTAAAACCTGTTAATGAGGCACTTCAGTTTACTTTGTTATTCTTGGCAAATCCTTGCTGACTGCTAAGTTTTATTTCTAAGTGCTTAGAAATAATAATTACATGAATTCTACACTGTATAATTTGGCAAGAAGTAACAGCAAGGAAAAAGAAATTATGTTTTTGGCATGTGGAGATTTATTTGGTTTCTTTAGTATATATAACAATTTAACATCAATTCCAGCACTATGTTTTTAAAAGATGATTTCATGCAAGCCTGCAGTGAATAACCAAAATACTTTAGTGTTGCATCAGGGACAAGCAAAAACTAATTGTTTTCTGACAATGATTTTTAGCTAAAGGTCAAAATATGAGTCAAAATTTGAAACTGCATTGTTGATCAGTCCAGTGGCACAGGAGGTACTTGGTGACATAAAGCTGAATTTTGACAGCATTTTATAGGAATTCACTCTCAACTGATTGAAATATGGTAGGTGGGGGTAACAGAAAATTTGATATTTAAGGTTTGCTAAGTGTGGAAAATTTGAGGCCAAGTGCAAACACAATGAACAGTGACCAATGATTTAATGCTGAGTAAACAAACACTCTGACCTCACAGAAGAGCTCTTGGTACAGAAATTGGAATCAATCTGTCTCAAAGGCATCCTTGGGCTGTATTCCTACTCTCACCTTCTATTATGACATCTGCTGAGGAACTTGAAAAAGCAAAAAATGGGGTATTAAAGTGGGTTGAAACAGTTATTAAAGATGAAAAGAATGACTAGAATTGTATTTTGAAATTAATTTTATATTCACCCTGTGGAAGGACTGGATATTTATTAAAAATATTTTTTTCTCATAGCTACATAAATAGAATCATAGGAAAATTTAAACTGAAAAGGGGCTCTGGATGCCATCAAGTCTAACTCCGTCTATCCACCAAGAAGTCTATAATGAGAAAAAATCTGATTGACTGGAAAACACACAATATTTTACAGGCCTACATTTAACATGCCTAGCTTTCAAAGATGAATTATTACAGGCAAGGGAAAAAAAACCCCATTTAATAGTAATTTAAGAATCTAGGACAATTCCAGTCATTTCAAAACAATTTCTTTATGATTCAATTATCTTCTCATTTTCACTCCATAGAGCTTGCTCTCAGCAAAGACAGCTGTTAAATGACTTTTTAAAGAGTTATTACTGTTCTTAAAATCACTTTTTAATGTCTCCAGAAAAAGTTAAGGAGATGATTAAACACATGTGCCCAATGCAGAGCAGTTTTTACAGACACACTGAGCATTTGCAACTGAAAAATCAAGAAGAAATCAGATGGTTGATGAAACATTCTGGGAGAAATGGGAGAAAGTTTTACTTGGTTTCAAATTTAGACCCAGATGGGATCCCAAAAGAAAGGAATTATTTATTTTCACCCTTGGTTTGTGGCTGAGTTGTTTACTTTGGAATACTGTAATGAGGAACATTACTGAAATCCTTCACATTTAAAAAATAAAGGGATTTGTTTGTTATAATCAAAAGCTAAATTAGCCCAACTAAACCATACCAGTTTTATTCTGCCAGAGTAAAATAATTCTCTAATATATTTAGAGGATGATTACATCAGGCAATTAAATAAAACTGGGGCTTACTTGTGGCACACCTGTCAGTGTGCAGGGTAAAAGAACTAAAAAATGGAGCTGAAGTACATTTGGGATTCACATAAAGAGCTGAAGATAAGTATAAGTTATAAACTTAGAGAAAATAATCTCTAAAACAAAATTATAAAGCAAAGTTTTTCCTCTGTGACATCAGATTCCACCTCAGTGACTCCATCAACAGAAACACCAGAACTGGAAATTCCCACCCTGCTGTGACAGCAAATCTGCTCCCAGCCCACCCCCTTCACTCCTTTTTCAAGCAAATGCTTAATAATCAAAACTCAACTCAAGGCAAATTAAAATAGTTAGAACAAGACCAGAGAGCCTGGCTCTTTACAAGTATTCTGCCCACCCAATAATTCTTAGCTTAAAACGTCTTTAATTTCATTGTAGTAATTGTTTCCATCCTATGTGACAAATCAGAATATTACATTAAAACCTGTCTGCTGCTCTCAGGGAACAAGAGGGTAACTAAAAATATTGAAAGGAAAATCCTGCCTTCATTTGAGGTTTAAATATATGATAGAGGATCTAAATTATTACAGTTTCATAATGTTTTTTCAGGAAATAGGCACTGAAGTCTCATACTGTTTTACAGGATAAAAAGTCTGCCTTATCACATTCTCCACTAAAATCAATTTAGGCCAATTATATTTAGTGGAAAAGAAAGCAATGGCTGGCACTTGGCCCTTCCTTCAGTTTTGCTGTATATATTTTGAAAACCTTGGGACAAGGATCTAGATTTCTTACCTGGATATTAACATTTGATTTAATTAAGTTCAAGAGCTCTCAGCCTAAATTTTTTACCTTAATATCTAGGATCTGAAAATCAATAAATGGGTTATGTCTCAGATTGGTTGCCTGTTTCTTTGATTACCTCAGAGCAATCACTCGGTCTCTTGGTATCACAGTCCACTCTCGTAAAAGAACATTTTCCTGGAGACACAACAGGAATTGAGCAGGATTTTCAAATATCCAGATTTGCCTGCTAACAGCTACTCCAATGCAAAGTGGAATTCCTGTTCACTACGACTGATTTGTTATATTTTATAGCTGCACAGTTCATCCTCTCATCACACTGACATCCCAGAAATCAAAGTCTGCTGGAACTCTCCTGCTACAATAAGTAGGGACCGATACACTTCCAACAAAATGTTTTGAACAGCAAACACAGGCAATACATTTGAGGATGTGGACAGCCTCTGTCACCCTTTGCCATCCTTCAGTTTACCTGGGAAGATACAAGTCAAGAGGAAGGGAGGCATTCTGGCAAGAAATGGGCGTTTTCAAAATCTGCTCCTTTTAATAGAAGTTGAGAAAATTAAGAACCTTTTTGAACTGGGCAAATATACCTTGATTTGAATGGAAATTATGAGCAAACCACTAAGAAATCCTAGGAGTTGGAGAAAAGCTATTTTAAGCTATTACATATGGTTTGTGTTGCTAGGGAAACCTCTTTTACTGTGTTCATTTAGCACAGATGCTCAGGATAGCTCTGTCTCTGTGTCAGACCATTTCAGAACTCTGCAGAATGGGAAGAAATAGAGATGCACATACACACACATGCAGGGAAAAATACCTCAGTGATTTTGTCTGAGTCATGTTCCAGGTCTTTGGTGGGAGCTCGTTCTTTCCCTCTCTGCTGTGACCACCAGATCAAGAGCTCTGGTTCCAGACTGAGAATATTTGTTCAAACATCCCCTCAAGTTTTGATCCATTTGGGTTCATGTTTTAGACATTCATCTTTGTAGTGCAAAGACAAAATCATCTTTTGCCTTTGTCATACACTCATTGAAAAGGCAAAGGAGAGAGGCCAGTTCTGATGCCACCATTTCTGGCCACCCTTTTGAGGAGGGCAGAGAATAAATATATACCCTGAACAAAAACTGGGGGGCTGTATGACATTTATAAAAGATATATATTGATCCTTTAAAGATGGAAATGCTGGTTGTGGGTCATGACTCTCATTACAGTCTCACAAAGGTCACCCACAGAAGATTTTCTCCAGCTCATCATTCAGTTTATGGAGGCAGAAATTCCCTCCTGTGCCATTCCTTACCCCCACCCTGCTCTGTGTGCTGGTGCAGAGGCTTAGGATGGACTTTGGATCCTTCTGTGTGAGATGCCTGACCCAGTAAAATCCCCCAGCAGTGCAGGCAGTGCATCTCCTGGTGCAGCCTGTCCCCCTGGATTTAGGAGCAGAGCACAACAATTTCCTGGCAAGTCCCAGCCTGGTGATGCTGCAGGAGCCAGGCTGTTCAATCAGAGCACAATGAACTGGAGAGATCAGCACAGAAAGGACAAGGCTGTAAGTCAGGACTAATTTCTTTTGCCTTAATTTGTTTCATTCACTTAAAGGATCCCAATTTCTCCCATAAAAGAGATGTAAAGTGGCTTGGTTGTACAAAATGCTGATGAAGTTGCTGGGGGGGAGCTCCCTTGGGATGCCACAAAGCAGGAGAACCCAAATGTTCCTCTCACTTCCTCATTCAAATGGAGCCCAATTACTCCTCAGCTCTTTAAAGTTTCCTTAGTCATTTTTCACTTGGTGCTACAGTGAATTCAAACCTAACTTTAACATAATTAATAACAAAGTTAGGACTGGAAGGGCAATATTTTATTGAATAAACACAATAAAATGGATGTGTTATTTTTTGTATAATCACATTACAATGCAAATTTGCCTCTCTCCAGACTAGTGGCGCTGGCACTCCAGGTAAAAAAACCTGTCATAATAATAATAATATAAAAGCAATATCTTCCACAGTTCATATCAGTTACACGCTTTTAGCCTTTCTTTGTTTTTCTTTTGATTTAATGTGCTACATTTATTGAGGTTTCCTGGTTTTTTTCCGACTCAATTACAGTGAATGAGGCTGACACAGACCTTGGCTTGTTGGAGGAAGTTATCACTATTATCTGTCCAGATAAATGCCAAGTCACTAATGGCATCAGGAGAACAGCTTTTATTAAGTCAGGTTGTCAGAAATGCTGTTAAATACACTCGATACTGTCAAACAAAAGCAGATCCAATGTTCTGGCTGTAAAGGTTGTAAAGACAATTCTCTCTCTGCCTTAACTGAGGTGCTGTGGGCTCATCAACAGAGGTTTCCTCACAAAGCAATTCCTGTAAGGTGCTCTCAACCTCCTTCTTTTCTGAGCAAGCACAGGAGATGTTCAGTGGGTGTTCATTTCTGACAGCAGCAGTGATGTGCACAATAATAAATGCTAAAATACATCTCAGGTATTAAAAAGTGCAAGTCAGTGACCAAAGGTAAGAGCAAGAGCTAAAGCACAACAGTCTGCAGAATTTATAGCATTAAAAATTCCTTCCAGTAAATATGGAAGGGTGTTCACTGTATGGTTCTGTTGTACTGACTTGAAAGAAAATGCCCTCAACTGAGCCAGAAATGAATACTCGGGTTAAGTTATTTGAGTTCCTTTCCAGACCTAGCTTTGAGTTATGTTTTCTGACACAGAAGCTCAGAAGATAACAACTGGCTGGAGAGTACTGTGGTGGCAGGATAGCTGTACCTATGAACACACAGAAATATTTGGCTTTAACACAGGGAAACTCTCTCAGGGTGTAATTGGACAATTAAGAGAAGGAGAGAATTGATCACAGATAAATTTATGTGGCTTACAAAACCTTCAAACAGAATAGAAAACTTCAGCCTACCTCTCATCTGTGATTTCTACCTGTGAGGCTGCCCAGACCTTTAATAAATCTTTAATTATAACAGGATACTCTGGCTAAATAGGTTAAAAATCACCATTTCTTTTCTCCCCAATGCAGTAGTGTTTAGCACTGAACGAGGTATCCAGCAGATCAGCTGAATCAGGTCAGGAGATATTTTGGAACAAGCCTGGAGATTTTTACATGACTGGGGGTGTCTCATAGAGCAAAATGAAATTTGAAGTCGTGCCTTCATCTAGGGGATCATGTTTAATTGGAGTGGGAAAGCGTGACAAGTCTTGTTATTTGTTAGTTAGGATCCAGAGTGTTAAATGTAGGAAAGAAATGTAAAAAAAGAAATGGTGGTGAGAAGCCCAGGAATAGTGTCCCTCTGCCTTTGATGGAAAACGAAATAGAAATGAGAAGCACATATGAAGGTATTATGGTAGTGGTTTGAGGTTTAATAAATCAAGGTATCTTAAAAAATCTCCCAGGAGAGCAGGATCCCTCTGTGATGAGCTGCCAGGCTCAGATTGGTAGGGGCAGGGATAATTGCTGTTGAGACTCTTACTCTGTCTTTGCAAAGCTCTGCTCACTGGAGGCACAACCACTTCACATTTGGTTTTTTCTTATACTTGTGCCTCCCTCTGGTCCTCTTTGCTCCACTTTTCCCAGCAATAGTCAAAAGGAATGGCACAAAGCAGGGGCTTCTTCCCCTCACTCTCTCCCATCAGGAGTCTTTCTGAAAAGTGCTTAATGAAGGAAGAAATACTGAGTTAATTAGTTTCATCTGGCAATAGTTTTGCTTGGAGTGAAAATCAGGGTTTTGTTTTTTTTTTTGCCATTGGCCTGTATTTTGTTTCCTATGTTTCCTAAAGAAAGATGCCAGAGGCCCAGATCCAGCATTAAGCCATTATTTTCCATTTTGTACATTCTGACAGCTTGAAATCGTGCTATATCCTGCCTTCTGGTCACATCATTTTTTATTCTTTAGAAAGATTACCACTTGCTTCCAGGAAATTGAGGGAGAAGTACTCAATCTCCCTGAGTTTCTCCTTCATGGGTTTTCATTTCCCTCCAACACAATCATGTACTACAAATGTGAGTTTGGAATTCGTGCATTGCAGTGACCACTTGGCATTAGCAGAAGAAAGGATAATTTTGAGATGATAATACACATACTCCTATTGTTTCACCTGAAATGTTTCACTCAGTTATTCTTTATTCCATCATGTAGATCAATAGAGTGTTAATTCTCCTGGATGATAAGGCTCCTGAATTGTGATTTATTTTCATATCAGTTACACACTTTTAGCCTTTCTTTGTTTTTCTTTTGATTTAATGTGCTACATTTATTGAGGTTTCCTGGTTTTTTTCCGATTCAATTCAAAAATGGCATTTATTGAAATGATTTGTCTGAGGCACTCCCTTTGTCCCTGAATATGGACTCCTATGGATTCACTAAAACACTCAGGACATACAGGCAGTGTTCTCTCCAGGCTGATTAAATACTGCTACAGCTCCAATTTCTATGCCACAGAAATAAGTGTTCTTAAGTCATGCATTAGAATGTTTAGAGCAAATTTTCATGTTCAGATTAGTTCTATACCAGAAAGAGAACCATTAGGAACTCCTTTCTATGTATGTAGGATTATCCATTTCTTAATTGTCTGCATGAAACAAACAGTGAGCATAAAACCCTTCTGTAGACACAAGACACCACTAGAGGAATGCTGTAAGATTTCAACAGCAGAAAAAGTAGAAAAAGACCAACAACCAGGGGAGTTCACACACTAATCTGCAGAGACTGGAAAATAATTATGTAATTAACCTCCTCAGTTTAAAAAAAAAAAAAGAAAAAGAAAAAAAAAATATATATGCCTTGTCCAAAGGGAAACAGCTTACTGAGGAGAGTGCTTGTATTGACTCATCTTTGTACCCCAAAATCACGGGGTGGCCAGAGCTGACAGAAAGCACGAAGGGCTCAGGGGCTCTGCAGTTTGGGTGCAGCCTCCATTTTCCAGTGGAATCACCCCAACAAATCCCTGATTTCTATTCCTGGGAGAATTCAAAATATCATCACCCAAATTCATCCCGCTCTGAATCATGATGAATCTCTGTGTGTGTTGTCATGTCTGGGGGAAGAACAAAACTCAAAGCAGCTCCAGTGGGTTCAGGGTTTTGCTGAAGCTCCTGCAGTTGATGATTTGCACTTGTAATCCCAAATGGGAAAAGTTATTTGAACTAATGCTGACTGAGAGTGGTGGCAGGTTTATGTTAACCCTAGCAATAAAAAAATTGCTAAAACCAGGCGGTTTCAGGAGCTCCACATTCTAAAGGAATTGCCAGAGTTCTCAGTTTATTTGGGAAGTCAGATGTTTCTCCATTAACTGCAATAAATGAAAAATTTTAATTACTTATTTCTTCATTGGCTACATCATTTTCTATCATTATTACAACCTCAAGTTAATGTTACCTCAGCAGTCATCAAGAATTTTCTAACTCTTTTAGAACAAATGTTTTCACCCACACCCTAAAAACTTCACACCAAAGAGTGAAAAATAAAGGAGATGACTGCAGGAGAAATTTCAGGGCAAAGGCTGGGACAATTACTGATGTAATTATAATTTTGCTATAACTTTATCAGCATCAATTAATACAAGTGCATCAACTTTAGCATTATTTTATCTGTGTTCAGAAACGGCTTCCTAATTGAAATATTTGTATTTCTCAGCCAGCTGCTGGGGTTTGGCTGTGACAGATGCTGTGATTTTTGTAGGAAAAGGGTTTTTCCCAGTGGTCAGAGGGGCAGAGCTCACAGAGCTGAGCAGGACGGAGCTGTCTGGGGGAAAGGGCTGAGCTGAACTCTTGAATAAGCAAAAATAAGTGAGAGAAGAGGAAAATGATGAGCTGCACTGTAAATATTGCTACACAAACAAATTGAACTGGTGGAGTTGCAGTTCTGCCTTGGCACAGCTACAGCACATCCAGGGCCCCACAGAGCTGAAGCCCCTCTGAATTCCCAGCGTGATAGTGACACCAATAATTGAACTTTTACCTGATTAAACTGAATTTCACAATCATCACAGCAGCTTAAATAGGTACATTCAACACCCGAGAAGTGGTCACCATAAAAATGTAAATAATAGCCTCATCAACTTCAACAAAATTAAAATACTCCAATAAATCACCTTGTTTTATTGCAATATTGTGCTTCTCAACTTCCTTACCATCAGGTTTACTTCCTGGTTTTGGCCACAGGCACACTGAATAAAGTGTAATAAAACACTATATTTTAAAAAGGACATGGCAAATAAATGTCATTTAGGTGTTATCACATTCTAATTAAATAATGAGGAAATCTGGATTTATCCTTTATATACTGATTAATGAAGAGTGCTCTGCTGATTAATGTGAAGAGTACTTCATTATGACAGAAAATAAATTTCAACCTAATTCAGAAATTAAAAGAATTGTAGGCCTGGAATGAATCACAAAACTCATGACATCAATTCTGATTACAGAGAAGATGAAATTTTACCTCCACACACCATTTTTTGAGTCCCAGCTTGCTTAGGACCCAGTACAATCTTGCTGTTACCTCTCATTTCTTTCTCCCTTTCTTTCATTCAGATAATTACCTGCACACAAGTGTAAGCAGCTCTTTAAAACCCAAAATTTCCCTAAAGTTCAATGAGGACAAGGGGCAAAGATGCCTCTCTGAATTTAAATTCTACTCCCAAAAACTTTTTTTCTTGCTATGATAGATTCATAATAATAATAAAATATTAATAACAATTAAACCCTCTTTCTAGCACATGATCTTCTGTAATAAAACCCTGGAGCAGCATCGGGAGCAGGATTTGCCTGCAATGCTCTCAGCACCTTGTCTGCCTTTGGAACCGAATCCCTGGCAGATCTCGAGCAGGGCTAAACAAGTTACTCAGTTATCTCTCACATTTATTACACTTAAAACCTGCCATCCCAGCTGGATTCTGAAAATGTCATGGGAAATAGTGTCAGAAGTCATCCAAAAGGTGAGATGGCTTCTGACAACTCATGTTTTTCTCCCAGTAAGCTTTGGTACCTTGAAAAAAAAGAATGAAAGACAATGTTCTGACATGATTCACCCTGACCAGCCACGCTGGCTGGTTTTTATGTCCTCCTTGTCATGGAGGCACTTAATGCTTTTTGATTATTTCTTCAGGTTTTCAGTTTCTATTGTCTGTTTCAAAATTCCATGTTTCTTTTAAAAAATGGGACCATATTTTTGACTATCCTTCACAAATCCTTACAGGAAAAATCTAGAATTATTTCAGTTGGCTCTCTACCTGAAATGAAATGCATAAAACTCAATGACTTTGAAATAATCTAAATATAGATTTATCTCTCCAGGCTAATCCACATTTTAAGCCATATTACAAATGCTAATTACAGCTCCTCATCCCACTGAACACCACCACAAAGATGACATTAAACAATCCCTGATTCTTCAGACCAAATAATTGATATTTTCCTTCCTGACTAATGCACTTCTGGAAACTTTTTTTCCTGAATATTCAGATTTTTTTTGTTCAAACCTGAGTATGTTTTGTAGGAATAAATCTTTATCTGTGTTACACCCTCAGCATCTTCTGCCAGAATCCCACACAGACTCAAGGGGGCTTTTCCTGACTCCTTCCTTTAGGATATTTTGATCTCTGACTTCTTTAGTTCACATTAGCCAGTACTACACTCTGAAGGTCAATATTTGAGTCTGACAGTCATATACTAAGGAAAATATATAAATATTTATCTTTGAATTTAATTTTTCCCCTCCATACTATATCTACCATTTTGAATCAGCTGCTGCAAATAAACCAGGAATTATATTATTAATTTTAATGGGGAACTTTCTTTTGCTTCCAGTATTTTTCAGTCTCTGAAGACCTTTGCCTTTGAAATAATTAATTATATTAGTGGTATTTATGCTGTAGTTGAATGTCACTCCATTAAACTTATGAAAAAAGTACCCAAGACTAAATGAAATAATTAGACTTTCACTCCCTTGGAAATGATTCTCTAACCACAAATAAATACACACTGTGGGGAATTATTTATTTCACACAACCAGTACTGCCTATTTACAATTGGGATTTTCAATTGAGTAATATTTGAATTTTTTTCTGTAAACATCAAGGCTAAGTGCAATATACTGAGATACAACACTTTGAGTGGATGTAATGAATCTCAAAAAAAGATTTTTCCTAAAACCAAATTTCTGAAAAACATTAAAGGAAGCTTAAGAGGTAAATAGCAAAACACTCCAGAGTATGAATTTGGCTTCCAGTAGCTGATACAAAACTAATGAGCATATAATCCAATTTTGCAGTTTCTTCATTTTCTATGAAGCATTGAAGGAAAACAAATAAGAAAGTTGAGTCATTAAACACACTGAGACAAATTCATTTCTGTAAGTCATAAATGACAAAGGAAGAACATTCGAGGTGAACCTGGTTTACCCCTTTTTCTTTAAAACTAAACTGAGCTAAAATGGATTTGAAATTGTAATAAAGACAGAAATTTTTTTTGCAGAGGGGATGGAAAACTGCTGTATCTTAATTCAGTATTACATTATAATTTGATTTTTAATTATTTCCCTTGAATTCTTTTAGCTACATAATGAGGTATGATCTTTGAAAATCCTTGATCTTTATTTTCTGATACTACCAATTCAACCTGACTTACCCATTTTTATTTCTTTTTTTTCTGAACTAGATATTAAATTGTGGATGTAATCCAATATTCTGCTAAATTTAATATGCTAATTTGATGAAGAGATCTAATGTCTCCTAATCATTTATGAATTTGCACTAACAGTATCAAAGACAACAAGGAAATTTTGTCAACCAGCTGTCATTTTTCCCTAGTTGCGCTTGGAAATTTAAAAAAAACCACCAGGTACTTTATATTCTAAGAAAATATGATACTAAACGGAGAAATGGTTTTTCTAAATAATCTTTAGCTAAATTAGTGCTAAATATTGCAACATTTTCAAGCTATGTAATATACATTTAAATCAACAAATGTATTAATATTTCACTAAAAACAGTTGTATAGGAAAATAAAGATTTTCCTAAGGAAGTGCCAGAAAGGTGTTTAAACCTGCAACATAATCCCTATTAAAGGCTGCAAGGAACGATGTTTTGAAAAAACAATATGGGTTTTCTATAAGTGGGAAATCTAACACAATTCTGGAGTGGGAGGAATATATTTATATTGTACATTTCCATGAAAGGCAGAGAAATTAATTTGTCTCCATTATTTGCATTCAGATTCTAAAGGCCATGTAATGCACAGGTTCCAGGAGCTTTTAATTTGGTAATTTCTCTAGAATTATATGCTGCTCATTAAGATGTCTTCAGATCCATTCCTCCTGAGTAATCTAATGGACAATGTAACAAGAGATCAGAAATAAGACCTAAAGATGTACCATCCAACATTTCATACCAAGAGGTATTTTAGCGATCAGAATCACAGGAAAATTGGGTTTTTTGAAGGACTCTGTTTGCGGGTGCTCAGGAGGCTGCATTTATCACATCAGTGCTGTGCAAACACTGCATCCAAGCAGACAAACCACTACTACACAGCACCATAGTAAAATACAGTTTACCTGCAGGTTTATGAATGGAAACTTCCAGATACCAAAGAGAAAAAGCCGGGGGAAGGCGCGGTAAGGCCAGGACCGCGCGAGTTTTATAATTTAAAAAATTTCTGTGCCACCTTTGGAACGAAACCGCACCGTAATCAGCATTTCTGGCACATTTTTAACCCTGTGTTCATCACTGCAGGCTGCCCACCAGCAGCAGCTCTCCTGGGATGGGCACCAATGGCTCTGATGAATATTTCCAGTCCACGAACCACGCGGAGCAAACCTTCCGCAAAATGGAGAATTACCTGCAGCAGAAGCAGCTCTGTGACGTGCTCCTGATTGCTGGGGACCAAAAGATCCCAGCCCACAGGTACTGTTCCTTTACTCCTGAAATTTCCAAATGCTGCCTCAATTTCTGGATAGCCTGGTTAGTTATGAATGAAGGGCTATTCCTGTAATTAGGACTCCAGCTGATGTGGAATAAAATCACGTGATGGACCTTTCATATCTATTATTTGAAACAGAATGAAATTCCAATGCAAACCACTGGCACTGTCCACCCTTCTTGCTGCTGTCAAACTACAGCAAGATCAGCCACGAGAAGCTGCCCAGATAACCACTCTGGGAGAAAATTAGATTACTAATTACTCTCTTAACTTCACAGCTCGCTGCTGCAAGATTTGAATCCTGTGCTAATTGTTTCTGTTGTACACACAATTTATACCATAATAAGGCTGGATTTTCTGCCTGGCATTGAGACTTTGAGGTAATTTGCTGTCCTGCTCACCCTGCCTCCCCTCCAGGCTGGTTCTCAGTGCAGTTTCTGATTATTTTGCTGCGATGTTCACCAATGATGTGCTGGAGGCAAAGCAGGAGGAGATCAAGATGGAGGGGGTGGATCCTGAGGCTCTGAAGGCCCTGGTGCACTATGCCTACACAGGTAACCAACCCTGCCCCAGGGCTGCTACAGCCCAGCTTCTCACACTAAACTTCTCATAGAAATAGATATTTTTATTCAATAATATGTGAATTTTCATAGTACACAGGTAATCCTGCCACATGGCTGCTTCCCAGCTTCTCACACTAAAATTCTTCTTATGAAAGCATTTTATATATTTTAATTTATTTCTATATGAATTTTCATAGTACATAGGTAACCCTGCCCCAGGGCTGCTTCCCAGCTTTTCATACTAAACTTCTAATAGGAACATTCTATATATTTTTGTTCATTAATATATGAGTTTTCATAGTTTGAGTTGGAAGGGAGCTTAAAATACCTCTATGTCCAACCACAACACCTTCCACAAGATCAGGTTACTCAGAGCCCTGTTTTGGAAAAGTTTTTGCCCTGATCACGACTTTCTTTTTATTTTTTTTCCCCATCCAAATCAGATCTAATACTGTTGAAGTTCCAATAAAAACGTCCCAATCTTTATATTCAAAATCCACCAAATCCTGTAAGCCTGCTAAAATATCTGTTTAAAGAATCCTTCAGCAAGAAAGCAAAATGAATTTGTGAAGCACAGGACACCTCAGAGAAAAACCAAAGAGCGACAAGCTTTTAAATAATGAAAATACAAGTGAAATGATTTAAAACTTTCTTCTTTTTTTCCCTGCCCAGGTATCCTGGAGTTAAAGGAAGACACGATAGAGAGTTTGCTGGCTGCTGCTTGCCTTCTGCAGCTCTCCCAGGTTATCGAGGTGTGCTGCAACTTCCTGATGAAGCAGCTCCACCCTTCCAACTGCCTGGGGATCCGCTCCTTCGGGGATGCCCAGGGCTGCACGGAGCTCCTGAAGGTGGCCCACACATACACTATGGTAATGGGAACAGCTGGCAGCTTGGCAGGCTTGATTTCAGAAAGAAATACTCACTTTTGCTGTCCCCTGTTTCAGTGTTTTGCCTTGTAGAAAGGCATCCTTACTGAACTAAAATGTACANCTCACTTCTGCTGTCCCCCGTTTCAGCATTTTGCCCTGTAGAAAGCCATTCTTAGTGAACTAAAATGTACAATAATACACCATGGCAATGGGAAGGGCTGACAGCTTTGCAGGCTTGATTTCATAAAGAAATACTCACTTCTGCTGTCCCCTATTTCAGCATTTTGCCTTGTAGGAAAGCATCCTCACTGAACTTAAATGTACAATAATACACCATGGTAAGGTGACCAGCTGACAGCTTTGTAGTTATGATTTCATAAAGAAATCCTCACTTCTGCTGTCCCCCGTTTCAGCATTTTGCCTTGTAGAAAGGCATCCTCAGTGAGCTCAAATGTGCAGCATGAGTGGTACCCTACTCCTGCCAGAAAATGTAACAGGACCCTAACAGGGCTCATGTCTAGAGACAAACAGCAATGGGCCATTCCTTACGCCTTTGATTCCACACAAAGAAAATTCTAAAGCTGATTTTAAGGTGAGAAATGCATAAAAAGAGTCAAAATAAAGAACGTTTTGGGAAGATTTGGAATGCTAAAAAGAGGCACGTCCCTGGCTAGAACATAATCCTCCTCTGGCTCAAAGCAAGAAATGAATATTCAGAGCGTGGGAAACGGAGAAGAGAGATAACTTGCTGTGAAACCAAATTGAGGGATAAATATTCAGGGCAACAAGATGTGCTATCACAGCTTAAAACACCCAGAGAATGGCAACTGCTACAGCTAAATAGATATAAAAAGAGCTACTTGTTAGGAGACACATGGCAGCTTTATGCTTGAAATATTAGTGGAGGATGTCAGAACCAGTTTAGAGGCTTCACAATGCTGAGAACACTCCAGCAAGGGACTGTGCATGTCCAGCTGCTGAAAGAAGTGAGAGTGGCATGTGCAGATTGAGGGCACTGCCTGTGCTCCTCCCTGTCACAGCAATGAATGCTCTGTTCAGCAGCAATCTACATCCCCCTTACATTTCAGAGTTTGAAATGGGGCATTTAAGATAGAGGTTTGCTCAGCCTGGATAAAATAGTGTTGTCCTGGCTACTCCACACCTTTTTATACTCATCCAAAATCAGGAAATCCCCCCTTTACTGTTGCCTCTTTCCTCCCTCCAGCCTGAGCACACAGTGGGGAGTTTCAGGCATTTAAAATTATGGTTCAGATTTCTGCAAAACCGAAATAACATCATATAGTTGGATTTATGATTTTATGACAATAAGAGGCCTCTTTTTTTTTTTTTTTAAATAATTTTTTAACCATTTGAATCCTCCAGTCTTGCCCAGGAGTTATTTTTTTTGAAGCCATGTGTGACAGAATTGAGAGTTGAGTCATTAAGGACTTCCCAGTATGAAGGCTCATGATGACTTTATGACACTCAGCATCTCTGGGAATGAATTTAATACTATTTTCCTTGAAAACCACTTCTACCACCTCTAGAACCACCTCCTGTTTCTGCATGGAACAGACTGATAAAGCTGCCATGAAACAGGACCTGGACCATAAACCCACCCACCACGTTTGCTGCTGACAGCTTAGAGAGGGAAGAGGAAACTGCACCTCTGCAATGAAACTGTTCCAAACCCTTGAAGTGATATTACAAAAACCTTTGGAGAATAGGAGAGCACAACAATGCATAAACACATACAAATTGTGGAAGGGGATAAGTAAAACATTCAGGTTTGTTTCATGTTGGTGAAAATGTGCAACTTAGGGGAAAGGCCAGAAAGTTGTTCTGAAAATACAGAGCCCATTACACTTTCAAGATTTGCTGTAAACACCAGATCCATTCAATAAAACCAGACACAATGGGGACCTTCCCCTTCAGTATTTTGGCCACTGAGGCAGAGGATTAACAGTTTCCTGCCAGGTACCTTTTCGTGCAGATAGAGCTCATTCTGATAAACAACTTGTGCTATATTTGTAACTAGAATTGGACTGGCCTTCCTGTCCCTGTTCTCTGAATGTCACAAATATTAAAGCAGGATATACATAACAGACCAAAGCTGACATCTCCTTTAATCACTGATACTTCTGTATTTGCATCCTAGCTACATTTGAAAAGGGTTCACAGAAAGTGAAGAAACTGCTGAAAACAAACAATAAAATGTCAGTAACTAAAATTTCTTCACTTACCCTATTTCAATCTGGTTCCTAAAGAAGATTTATTAATTCTAGGTACAGAAAGAGAAATTCAATTTCAAATGCAGACATGGATTCCTACATTAATCTCTTTGCAAGTAACATAAACCCCTCTCTCTCTTCACCAAATTTCCTTTTTCCTTTGGAATTTGATAAGGAAACAGTCTATATGNAACTCAGCAGTACAATCTATTTTTTTAAATGAAGAATAATTCTATGAAAGACTCTAGGGATTTAATAGATGTGGTCACTTCTGGAGCTGGGGAGTTTTATCACAGCAGTAACTGAAAAACTGAGAACCATTAGAAGGGATTTGTCCAACTTTGCATTGCCCAAATAGTGCTGTTAGAAAAGTGAGCTGAATTTCCTTTGCTGTATTTTCTTGCCCTAAGAGCAGTCACAGAGCCCACAGCTGGCACAGCTCCTTGCAAAAGGATTGGAAGGTTTCAGTGTAATTGGCTCAAAAACCTTTGAATCTGCAACAGAAGGGACACAGTTGATTTGAATGCCCACTTGGCATTTTTAAAATGCACATTATACCTTCAGATAGCATTTCTATCAAGCCACAGTGTTAAAATCACACTGAGGAACAAAAGTGCCAGTGGCAAATCCCTGAGCCAGGACAGGCTGACAAGAAGCCTGACAAAGACATCTGCAGCTCGATGGTGTGAAGATGAACATTATTTCTCAATTCTGCAGGAATGAGGCAGCAAAAAGCAACCAAAATCTCTCTTAAATGCTATAGGTACATTCAGTGATTTTTATTCCCTGCATTGCCCTGTATGGTGGAACAGAACAGGAATGAAATATACACAAAGCCTACGTTAGCTAAGAAAAAGCTATTTCTACATGTGAAAATCACCAGTGCATTGAAATCTTCTTTTATTTTTAGGAACACTTCCTAGAGGTAATAAAAAACCAGGAATTTCTTTTGCTCCCAGCTAATGAAATTGCCAAGCTCTTGTCTAGCGACGACATCAACGTGCCGGATGAAGAGGCAATTTTCCAGGCCCTGATGCTGTGGGTGAGGCACGACCTGCAAAGCCGCCAGCAGGAGCTGGCCATGCTCCTCTCCTACATCAGACTGCCCCTGCTGCCACCCCAGGTGGGAATGTGCAGGGCTAACAGGCAGCTCTGCCAGCTGAAATGCTTGTCTCAAGCATCCTGTAGGCACAGAGAGTTCTGTGGAAAGGTTCTGGTTTGGGCTGGAGATTATTGGTGGGGTTTTTTTTATCCTTATTTTTTTTTTAAAAGCACATAGTATATATCTTCATTGTTTTTAAATACAGATAAAAAGTAATCCCACAGTGCCAGTGCAATTACAAGGCTCGGAATTAACTCCAAAAACAGTCAGTGTATTCCAAAAGCCAAGGGTTTCTTTGTTGGGTTGTAAGAGTTCTCCTCTAACAGCACAACAATTTAAATACCATGCAAAGATATTTGTTTAGATTTACCAAACCCTGCAGGACAGATAAAGCCACAATGGTTCTTCTCTATTGCCATAACAAGTAGACAGATACAAAAGGGCCTAAATTCTTGCTGATAATTCTGAGCACTGACTTTTACTTGTCCCTTAATTCTGAAAGAAACAATTCATCCATCAGGTTCCAGAGCTGGACATTCTGTGTTATAGAAAGGTGACACTGCTGTGTCTGTGTCATAGAGGAATCTTCGTATCTCCTCAGAAATGCACACAGAATATTGAGACTGTCAGTCAGGACATTTTGTGAATCCGTGTGATTGATGTTGCAAATATTCTACCTTGGGTAAAGTATAAGAGCACTATACACACTTAATTTGAAATACATTTAATATCTTCTAATATTCACAGAAATGCCCAGTACTCTGTGGGAGATGTGCTCACTCACATCAGGAGTTTTGCACAGAGGGTGCAGTACTACATTTCTGATTCTGACCTTTTTTCAAAGTTAAAAGAAAGAGGTAGGAAAAAATTAATTAAAGCCATCACACTCACAGACTTTCCTCCCCACCTTTATATAGTTTTTCTTGAATTAAAGCAGAGTTTCCAGCAAAACTCAAGTGAGTGGTGAGCCTAAAATGCATGTTTGTAGCTAGAAATACCTTAATTATTCAAGTACATGCAATTTTAATGATCTAGCTATATACCAAGATGCTTTTTTTTTTTTTTCTTTTTAATTTATCAGCTACTGGCTGATCTAGAAAACAGCCCAATGTTTGCAGATGACCTGGAGTGTCAGAAACTTCTCATGGAGGCCATGAAGTACCACCTGCTGCCAGAGAGACGCTCCATGATGCAGAGCCCTCGAACCAAGCCCAGGAAATCCACAGTGGGGGCCCTTTATGCTGTGGGAGGCATGGATGCCACTAAAGGTGAGCCCACATGGGAATCTGATCAGATTAATTAACTGTATCACAGACACCCAGGGAATATATGACAATTATATAAGTATTTCCCATAGGAAAACATCGATTTAGGGGTGAAAAAGAAGAAAAAGCAAATCACAGAACAGAATCTTGTGTCAGAAAAATCTTTCTTCTTGCAAGAATCCTATTTGTAAACAATACACGAATTTAGGTGCAGTGTGATGCAGATGGTGATTTCAAAATTAAACTTGGTACGGATCTTTGCGAAAAATAGTTGAATTTGCAGATCAGAAGAAAAAGTAAATATTTAAAATGTTTCAAGGCTTGTTTAATACTGAACCTTGTGGTCTATATTCTGACAAGGTAAGAAAGCTGAGACTTTAAAGAAGAAAAATAAAACCAAGAAGCATCACTGAACTACAGAGAACACTTAGATAAAGCTTAGCAATCCTTATTATAACACTTCAGGTGGAAAGATCTGTATTTTTCATGAATGCAGCTTTTTTTTCAGGGTTTCATACACAGGGTTTTTTTCAGGTTTGTAGCCAAAAGTCAATTATTATAAACACATTCCAGTTTCTATTATTTGATTTTCTCAACTGCAATCAGGTTACAGCTTTAAACATTGCACTATTCTATTTAGGAGGCAGAATATCAAATAATTTTCTCCAGGAACCTCAACTTCAAACCCACAGCTTGGAGCCAGAGAACTCTAATTAGTTTAAAGTCTAGCGACTTGCTGCACAGAATTACTTTTAGCTGTGTGAGTTCACTTTTAATGCAATCACAAAGAAGATAATCCATTTCATGGTTTACAAAAAGCTGCTGACGAGTGATTTTTCCCCATGTGAGAGACCTTGCAGAGCTACCTCACTATCTCTGTGCAATCAAATCAGGTGCAGAACAGACATTCATTGCCAGCACAACGTGAAAAGATTCATTCCTAGGACAATTTAGCAAATTGGAGTTAAACTGTAGCAATTAAGTAGATTCATTACTGATACCAAGTATTTATGAATTATATCAGACAAGCAGGTAATCTTTCAACTATCTTCCCCTAAAATAAGAACACAATTTGCCAATTATTTTTTTTCCTAGTAAAGTTTATGCAAAGAAAGGGCTATTTCAGCCAACATCTGCACTTCCTCTTGGTGCCTCTTTAACTTCTCACCTTGGAGTGAAGCCAATTGTTTGAACTTTTGTCTTTTGATGGGTAAGAAGAGCAGCATTTCTGCTCCTCCCTGCTGTTGTCCACAGCTCTGACTCAGATTTAGAGCCTGGGCTGGGTTGGGAGATGGAGGAAACAGCAGCAAGAGACCAGGATGGACTGGAGGAAGAGCTCTGAGAAGGGAGTCACTCCCACCACGCTGCCTGTGAGAAAGGCAGACACCAGGCTGGGCTTTGTGCTTATCTCAGGTGGAATGGGAAGAGGAGTCTCAAATTCCAGTGATCAAAAGAAGATCAAAGAGGTACTTCTGGGCTGGAATTTTGAAAAATGGGAATGTGCCTAAACCATGCTCGCTTTTGTGACTTTCAAATCTTCCAGCCTCTGTAAAAATTACAGCCCACGGGGTATGTCTGAACACACTTAAACCTGACTGCATTTTCCCTGTGTTTTAGCTAGTGTGAGAGATTTCCTTTGAAGTGGAGAACTTTGGGGCACTCACATATTAGCATAGAATAAATGAGGAAGAATCAAAGCAAAGAGGAGCAAACAGACTAACAAGATGGAAAGAACAGGCAGAGAAACCCAGCTGCTCTGAATAAAGGGGAGAAAGCAGAATTTGTCTTTTATTGCAGATGGAGCTGGTTGTTTCTTTCCCAGCCTAAGCACGTGGAAAAACATATAGATAATAGAAAAGAGAGCATGAGATAAACTCTTATTTCACTGAATTTCTGGAGCACATCAGGTGATCTCTAAGAGATCTCCAACCCAAACCCTACCTTTCTTTTCTGCTTTATTGCATGGTTGTTTTCCTGTTGTAAAAATAATTCCTTAGCCACAAATTGCCTGTTGTTATCTTCAAAACTTTACTTGTCTGGTCTCAAATCCCAGTCAAGGAACAAGAAATCAGCTCTGTTTTCCTCCCGTGGTTGCCTTCGACTGAGCTGAATGTGAGCTGCAGGGTGCACTGGATGTGGGACTGGCAATTTTGCCTTGGATCTCACTGGGCCGTGCCCTCGCTGTGCTGAGCAGCTCTCAGAGGAGCAATTACAGCTCCTGAGTGATGATGGGAGCCAGCGAGTGGAAAAGTGTCAGTGCTGAATGGCAGAGAGCTCGTGCCTTATGAAGAGTTTCAGTAAAAACCTTACTGGGGGTCCAGTGACCTGAAAAAATGGAAAATGTGGCTGATGTGTTGCAGCAGCCAAGCAGCTACTGCAGGGCTGAGCCTCAGGAAGATTCCTGTGGGGACCAGATGTGCACTCACACACAGCCCTGCCTTCTGCCTGACTCCATCCTAAAAGGGAGAATATCCACAGGATTGCTGGAGATCCACGTCCAGTTCCTCAGACAGATACACGGATTCTGATTTTAATATCAGTAATGTTTTAGGCAAAAACATGCTTAAAGGGGAGATTGTTGTGAGGCACTGTAGTCAAAAGGATTATAAAGAAACCTCAAAACAAACCCACAAAACCCATACCTTCATTTAAGTAACAGATTTAACTTATGTCCAAAATTTGCAGTGCTACAAGAATCACTGTGATTTAATTCTCCATTTTGTTGCCCTCACTATATTCTCCTAGATTTGCCAGTCACGCAACTAACTCAGCTTTCTCCCTCGGTTCACAAGAGAACTGAATTTCACAGCAAAACCTCACACACAAAACCACTTCAGCACTTGATCATTTAACCCTGTTTTGCACTGGCTGCTGCTCCCTCCACGGCTGTCTCTGTTCCCCACAGGCACCACCACCATTGAGAAATACGACCTGAGGACCAACAGCTGGGTCCAGATCGGGACCATGAACGGGCGGCGGCTGCAGTTTGGGGTTGCGGTGATTGACAACAAGCTCTACATCGTGGGGGGAAGGGATGGCCTCAAAACCTCCAACATTGTCGAGTGCTTCAACCCGGTCACCAAGGCCTGGACCGTGATGCCCCCGATGTCAACACACAGGCACGGCCTGGGTAAGAGGGGCTCTGCCTCTTGTCTCTACACACAGATGGGGTTTGATTGGCTCAAACGCTGCTGGGAGGATTTTTAGGAGCATTTAGGGACATGCAGGAATATTTGTAGGAGACACCTTTCAAGGGAAGTCTTGCCTATTTCCATAATTTTGTGATTTTGTTAGTGTTCACCTAACTAGCACTGGTCTTCCCGAGTTAATTTTGCTTGTAGGAAATTCCAAAATATAAGCTATAGTGAAACTAATCAACTCTTCACATGATTTAATGGTCAAGAGATGCATTTACAATACAATAACAACCTGATTGTAATTTATTTTTCTTATATAAAATACGAATTAAGCCCAGAGGTATCAATCACCTCTGTAACTCAGATCAGGGCATTACCCACACGGAGGAAAACAATGTATGGAAATAAGTACAACTTCACCAGTCCTGATGTAATTAAAAGAAGTTTTACAGAGCTTGGCCATGGCTTAGTATCTATGGTAAAATAATCCTTATTATTATTCACAGTGAAGGAATAATACAAAATCTAGAATTTATTTCTGGAACTTTGAAAAATAAGGCTAAGTTTACAGTAAAGTAGACTGTAACACAGAGAATTTGATGATTTCTTAACAATTTATATATCCCAGACCTTACGAAAAACCTGGCTTCTCTTTAGTTACAGAAACAGGTATTGCTTGAAATTATTGGTAAGTTCAAATGACGTGGAATATTTTATTTTTATGGATAATAGAAGAAGATTGATCCAGTATTATCTGACAAATCCTTGTGGCCTATGTCACCCTCTCCACTGCTTGGTAGAGAAAGGGTAGTGTAGGGTCCTCACCAGCCAGCGCACAAAATTTATGAAACCAAATATTAGTAGGTGGCAAAGGTGGAAGAAGAGCAAACAGATGAAATAATTTTCACTGAAATCTTTATAATTCCTGACTGCAGGGGCATAATTCTCCCCAGCAAGTAGGTCAGAACCATAAATTGGAATGCCCAAAGTTTGGCTTCAATCTGTGCCTGGTTTGCAAAGCCCCTATTACCTTCAGGGACATTCTGTGGAGAGTTGGTGCTTTTGAAGAAATCAGGCCACGTATATTTAGGCCTGAAAGACAGATTTAGAAAACTTTTAAGCAGCTGGATTGAAGCATTTTCCCTCACCTAACAAAGGGAGCAAAGAGCAGCAGCAGCTCCCGAAGGGGAGGCACCAAAGCCCTTCTCTGGAGAAGCACAATGGCCCAGGATTTGTCCAGCAGAGCTTTGCAGTGATGGCCAAGTTGGCTCTCCTGTGCCTCGAGGACAGCAGATAGGAGCCAGCTCTTATCCAAAAGGCATTAAAATGTTGTGGTGCTTTAGCTGGTAAAGGACAGCCAGCTACCCACCCAACCAGGCTTTGTGCTGGCAGCACTACAGAGCTTCAGCTGGCTCAGAATTATGAGAGGTTGTTGGTTTGGGCATATTTTTCTTTGCTTGACTCAAGTTTTGCCTTTTTCTAGCAGAATAACATCGTTTCCCAGCTAGGGGCTCAAATTTGTTTCAGAGCAAGGTCACCAGAAGTGAGAGAGATAAAAGTCCAAGAAGGGAACATCAGAACTAAAGCAGCTTTCCTCTAATCTTTTTGGCAAAAGATAACGGTTATTTAGAAGAACACTGCATGTGAAGTGCTTGTTTATCTTTATTTATTCTGCCAAATGAAAAGGCAGCTTTCAGATCCTTTAATAGCAGCTGAAACCGCTTATCTGCACCCAGGGAATCAACGCACGAAACGAATATGCCGCCGGTCACCGAAACCAGGAGATAATTTGTCCCCAATTCTCTCTCTCAAGGAGTAGCAATGCTGGAAGGGCCAATGTATGCAGTTGGTGGCCACGACGGGTGGAGCTACCTGAACACAGTGGAGCGCTGGGACCCGCAGGCACGGCAGTGGAATTACGTGGCCAGCATGTCCACCCCGAGGAGCACCGTCGGCGTCGCTGCGCTCAACAGCAAGTATGGCAACAGGAAAAAAAAAACAAAACCTCTCTCTGGGCTTTCCTTTGCTTCCTTCCTTGGAAATGCAGCTTCTGACATTTTCTTGTCAGGCTCGTGGTAGTTAATGACCTCAAAGGAACAAAGAGAAAATATAATGCGCAGAAATAAGGAAGGAAAGGCTTTCCTCTGCCGTGTGGTAAATTGATTCCAAGCTTGCAGTCAGGTTTTAAAAGTATTTTAGCCCTTTTAAGTTATAGCAATGTGAAAATGTTATTATATGTGCATCGGAATTTTACCTAGACTATAACATATGGGGATATAAAATCAGCTACTTAAAACAATATTCCAAGTGCACATTTACACTTTAACTCATTGTGTGTAAATAGACTTCACATGTACGGGAATAGTCGTCCCTTTGTCATAAAAATTCACAGCCAGGTTTTTAAATGTTGAAGGTTGATGGCGTGTTTGATGGAAAGATGAGTTTATTAATTAGGTATGGAATAAACACCATCTTGTATGTCTTATCCTATCTAGATTTGATCCACCTCACTGAAAATCAACTCTTAAAGTATTTAAACATTCTAAGGTGCTAAAGCCACACCAGCCCTTTTACATGGGAGCAGATATCCATGTGAATCTTAAAAAATCCTTGTAAAAGGCCTTGGGTTATGGAGAATATGGTTTGAGAAAACATTTCTTATTTCAATCTGTAGGAAGCTCCCAGCAGTGCCAGTTTCAAGGGGCTGGGAACACTCAGTTACAGGTAGAAAATTGCACTTATCTGGAACCTTTGCTACTGGCTCCCCTGATCACTTTGTAGATTCCAAAGAAACAGAAGGATAACAAGCAGAATAAAAGATGTCAGCAGAGGGATATTTGTAAATGCAAGTCAAGGGTTTGCATTCATACAAGGCAGGATTCCAACTGTATCTCACAAGTCCAAGAGAGGCAGAAGTGCCTCTGCAGGTCCCTGCTGGACCTCAGAGGAAATGTCCTCAGCAGAAACCCCACCAGAAACTCCTGCTCGTGCCGTCCACAGCAACAAGATGCAGGAAACCACTTTGTGAAAGAGGAAATCAGCCCGATCCTGACTCTGCTCTCAATCATTGCTGATACAAACTGTCTCCAGCAGGGCTTAAATCACGTCTGTCAGGCTGGTGATGTAATTTCTGGCACAGCAGGAGATCAAATGTCCATCACTCAGTGCTACTGCTGCAGTCCAGTCATGTAGAATGCTTCTCCTCTTCCTGTTTCCCCAAAGCACACCATATTTTTTCCTGTTCAACCCCACCAGAAAAGACTTTACAGTTCTGTGGAGCAACACTTTTGGGCCAATAAAGGGCCCATTGAAAACATCAGTCAATAATGCTATATTTGGTGTTTTCCTTAGAGAATGGGAAGCACCACCTTGTTTGTAGACATGTTATGGAAAACAAAGGATCCCAACCCATCACTTTGTATACACAGGGATTTCCTTGCCCTGTGAAAGCTGTGTAAACAAGCAGGCTGTATCCAGTGCCATGATATGAGAAGAAAATAAATCAAAGCCTCAAGTTTTGTATGGATCAGATAAAAAACTGCACAACCAAACTCAATTTTATCAAGGGAACAAACATTAGGGGAGAGAGAGAGCTGGGGATTTTTTTATTATTCTTTTGGTGGTCAAGAACTGTCTAAAAACTTTTTAAGTCACTGGGATAAAACAGGCACTTCTAAAGGAAAATTCAGCTGATCTAGTTTAGGTGATTTACTCTGGGCAAGTCCATGTCTCTAATTAGCTGCACTAAATAAATTCAGTTTCATGGCAGAAAATATCAACCAGGGTTTGAAAGGGAGTGAAAAAATCAGCTCACTCAACACCTGAACACATCTTCTGTTACATTCCATCCTAGTCCAGCAGCATCCAGGTTAGCTTGAGACCAGAAAGAAATTCAGGATTTGTAAAACTCATTGACAAAAAGCCACAACCCTAAAGTTTTTTAACATGGATTATGACAACTTATTCCCACAAGTTGTCCCAAACTCAGCTGTTCAAATCTCCAGTTGTTTGCTGAGTGCCTTTGGGCTGAACACATGAGATGACACAAGGTGGTACTGTCTGTCCAGCAGATTTTCTTAAATACAAACTTGGAGGAAAATACATTTAATATATGTTTTATATATGTTTTTGATGTCTATGCATGTCATTAGAGCCTTTTAACCGCACAGATAAAAACTTTTAATGTGATAAGATATCAAATATTCTGTAACCCTGTCCCAGGGAATGCTCCCATATATTTCAGACATATGCAGCATCTTTCAGTTCAATTCTTTCCATTGCTCACATTAAGACAACCTGACATGAATTTTTAAGCTTAATGTTCATATGTGGTTGCTTGAATATTTATACTGCAAATGAAGAATAAAACTTCATATAACATGCAAAAGCCTTTGAACAAATAATAGGAGTAATGACAATTTTAAAGTGATCTGAATGAAGTTAGCCAGATAAAATTCTTATCAGTGGGAGAATGAGGACTGAAATTGTTTCCCTGCTTGTGGGCTGTCATCCCAGGCTCTACGCAGTTGGTGGGCGAGATGGGAGCTCCTGCCTGAAATCCATGGAATGTTTTGATCCACACACCAACAAGTGGAGTTTATGTGCCTCCATGTCCAAGAGGAGAGGGGGTGTTGGTGTGGCCACCTACAATGGGTTTTTATATGCTGTGGGAGGCCACGATGCTCCTGCTTCCAACCACTGCTCCCGCCTGTCCGACTGCGTAGAGAGGTAAGGAATTCTATTTTTTTTTTTTTTTTTTTCCTCTTTACATTCCAGGAAGGGATTATAGAACAAATTCTCTTCGCTGTCAGAATGTTGTGTTTGTAAAACACATTCTGCCTTCTTGAAATAATATTTTGAGCAGGAATAACTGGTTTCCAGAACTTCTGTGATAATGAAAGAATTAAATCTCAGCAGCAAATGCCTCCTGTTCTGCCTGAGCTACCCAACAGCCAGGTAAAAGCAACTGAAGTGAGACAAATTCAGCGTGTGACCTTTCTATTTCTCAAGTGCCAGAAGTCAGGTTCAGGCTGCTTGTGCTGTGTACTGTAGGAACTAAATACTTTTCAGTTGTTCTTCCAATAATTTGAATGATACTGATAAAAAGTTGTGAGAACATAGAAATATCACAAAATTTTGTCATTTGGGGAAAAGAAAGAAAAACAGAGCGGGTGTTCAACCCCTGCTGTAAACAACAATAGCCAAATTCTGTTCTCAGCTAGATGGGGTAAAGGAGGAACTACCCTGGAATTCACTGCAATTTGTGTTGGAGTAGATCAGAAGTGAAATCAATATTAATGCAAGATGCAGCCATGCCTTTCATGTGTCAAACTTACAGCTACTACACAAGATATTTAACTTCTTTTGTGGTGAAATTTTCTGAAAACATTAATTCTGACAATAAAGAGAAAACCAAACGCTTTACGGAGGAAGAAAATAAGAATATATTGAAATTAACATTGCCGAGTCACTGGTGGCCACGTTATCATTCCCCCAGGTCCCATTTGTGTTTAAAATGTATTGGTGGCTTAAGAGACTCAAATCAAAAAGTGAAAACGGGCATTTCGCGTGTGCTTGAAGGCCCCTCTAGTGGCTAAACCAAAAACTGAATCACATCACAACCCTGCTCCTTCCCGGTGTAAACCGAGACAGCAAACCCAGGAGGAAACAAGCGAGTATTCCCAATTTAAATTCGAAGGGCGTCTCCGCGGTGCATTTTACTAAGTTTGACCGTCACTGTTGGTAGGTATGACCCCAAAACAGACGCTTGGACCACGGTGGCCCCGCTGGCCGTGCCCCGGGACGCGGTGGGGGTCTGTCCCCTGGGGGACAGGCTCTACGCCGTGGGGGGCTACGATGGACACTCCTACCTGGACACTGTCGAGTCCTACGATGCCCAGAACAACGAGTGGACAGAGGTAATGGGAACATAAACGCTGCCTCAGAAACCACAGGGGCTCTTTCCCACAGCCAGGAGGCCAAATGGCTGCAAAACCGGGAGCGGTTTTGGTGAAAAACGACGCGTCGGGATGCGGCAATGCTGGAGGTGGGCTCGAATAAAATATCAGTTGTCTCTCCAGTGAAATAACCACGTAAAGCTTCCCAGACTGAGGGGTGGAGGAAATGCATGGGCTAGCAAAGCAGATTGTACAAATAATTTTGGGCTTTAAGCGCTCAAATCCGCTGTCGGTGGATCCGGCGTGGTTGTCAGCCATACCCTCCTCTGGAGGCAAAAAAATTCAAAATTTCCTATTTACAGCCCTCACCCCTGAGACCCAGAGGAACTGCCAAGACCCTGTGCAGCCACACAGTTCTGTAACGTAGGGTGTGAAGGAGTTTTGAACATGTCAAGGGAACAACCCCAGGCTACACCCTTGGAACTCAAGGCCTGCTGGATTTTGCCTAAAAGCCCGAATTGTGTTTTCATGCCTTAGTTAAACCTATTTTTTTTCGCATTACATCTGTTTGAATGAACAAATTGCTTTCCTGTTAATCTGAAAGTAATTTTTTTCTAGTCCTATCCCTACGAGGCTGCTAAAAATTTTCCCTCCTTTTTCTTTTCCTTTCTAGGAAGTTCCTGTCAACATTGGAAGGGCTGGAGCATGTGTTGTTGTTGTGAAGCTGCCCTGAGGACTGTAAATTATCCTGAAACTGAGCTGAGTGGAGTCTCAGAAGAAAAGAAACCTTTCCAGGAGCAGCACGGACTGCACAAACCTCAGCAGCACTCCCTCACAGACAATATTTATCTCTGAGCCCTCACATTATTACAGCACAAAAGTGTCTTCCTGCATTACAAAAATAAAAAAAAAAAAATTGCATAAGTAAATTATTTATTATTCCTAATACGTAAAATCCAGTAAAATGGTTTAAATGTTTGAATGGTTCAGTTTGTTACTAAAGTGTATCTGTTATTTATAAAATGCAGCAGTGAGAGATGTGTATAAGATTTCAAAAACTTTTTTTCTTTCTATGTTGCCAGGAATGCTAAAGTTTATAAAAAGAAGCTTTTATATTTTAAGTAAATGAAAGGGACTATGAAACCCTTCCAACAGAGAACTGCACAAAAAGAAATATTTGCCCTTGGATATTACTGACAACAGAATATTCTCTGCAGAAGCAACTTAATTTCTATATTCAGAAATTAAACTCCTAAATTAACTTTAACATCAAATCAGAGAAGCAGATAATTTGGTTATTATTTACTATCCAGCACTGCTAGAACTGTTACAGAATATCAATTTTTAGCAGTATATTGAATTGAATAATGCAAGTTAAGTCACAGCAGGGTTAAGGTACCTTCATGCTATTGTGTGCCAGCAGAAAGAAATCTCTTTTGTCAAAACATAATGCAAATATAATTTGCAATCATTTTCAATGCACAGATATGTGATATTTTAATGCTGCTCTGTGTCAGGTTATTAATGGATTTCTCTTTGCCCACCAACCACCTGTCAGGATGTGCTAAACTAATCTGACTATTCTTGGGATAAGAACCATGCATTAAATTTTAAAACAATTCCATAATTACATTCCTTGAATATAACTTACAAAATGAAATTTTTATATCATATTGATATGACAATCTTTGACCTCAGCTGAAGATTACCAGCTTTCTCTCATGTACAGTAGAAATATGGTAAGGAATAAACCACATCCACTGTGTAACATTAGATACCATTTATGTAAACATATTTATGTTTATCTGGAAACAGGGGAATTCTAAGAATAAAGAACAAACAGGAAAAGAATCACCTGAAAACAGCACATAGTGTTCTACATGCATGATATTTTCTTTTTGTGTGCCAATTTCTACTGTTTTGCTTTAAATTTGTTTTTTTATAATTTCAAATGCTGAAAATGTATTCTAGAAAAAGAATGTATGTAAGATATTCTCTGCTGTAAAGCACAATATTTGGTCAGTATCCACCTCAGTGTTTGTTATGTTGTTGTTTTGTCAGTATCAGAAAAATTCAGGCCAGAGACAAAAATCTCTGAATGTGTAGGCCAACTTTCCTGATAGAATACTGTGGTTTCAGATTTTAGCAATATGCTATTTTAAAAAAAATTATAGTATTAAGCCTATTGAATGCCTCTAAAGAAAAAAAAATATCTCATAAGCATATTTATAAAGAGAAGAACATTTTTAACTTTAAAAATCAATTATGTTTATATATAGCATGCTACGTTCAAATAAACTTTACTTTCTCTGCTAAGAAAGTTTAGACTGTATTTTAACAGCTCTGTGGTTTTTATTTTGTGTCCTTTCAAAACTAGAAAACACACAAGCATCAATCTCATTTTTGTGCTCTAAAAAAACCAAAATATCCACAAAACTCCCCCTAAAATTGGAGCCAACACGAAGAGCCAAGCAAACGGGGAATGAGCCCTAAGCCAGCTGGTGGGTTCCAGAAATCACATCAGAAGAAGGAAATGTTTAATTTTCCAGCAGATCAAGAATCTGAAGTGAAGCCAAGGGGCCAAGCACAGGCAGAGAATCCCCCAGCGACCCTGGGGGTGGGAGGTGGATGTTGCTCCTCTCTCCCTGTCCCACAGAGGAGCTGTGGGACACCACCTACCCAGAACACCTGTGTTTGCAGCAAATATTAACTTGTAAACATTAATAAAAGAACTTCTAACATTTCCCCCTATTCTTTGGCACCCTGCTTTGGTCCTGCAGCAGCTGTGTGCACTTTTTTTGTACAAACAGGGATTTGTATGGATCCAGGGAGAGGCTCCCTATTCCTTATCACCCTGGCTGTAAATCATGCTGTTCTCCTAAAACAGCACACCACTGCTCCCAGTTACCAGTACAGACCCATGTCCTACTCCTGTTTAAAAAGCACTGATCTTGAATGCCCATTTTAAAAATTCCAAAATAAAAATGATACAAAAACTGTGCAACTGATGCCAACTTGTGCAAGAGGCACATCAGGACACCTCTGACAGACTGCCAGTGCCAACAGGCCTGACCCACTCAGCCTTTTTGTGAAATTTGAAGTTTTCTTGGGAAAAAGAAGGCAGAGATCCTCAAGTGGGAGAAAGCAGCCATGGCTCCCGAGCCAATAGAGAGGTTTATAAATATAAACCCATCTCTAGAAACCTATTCTGTAGTACCTTCATCCAAACACAGGATCATGGCTTCCAAATCTTATGACTGCAGAGAGGACACAGAATTCCTCTCCTCAGCTTGCAAGTTTTATTAAATGCTCTATCAGTAAACAAGACATGAAACTCTTAGGGAAAACACTTAGATATAAACAATCCCCTTAGATATCTCTCCAAATGCACACTGCTGTTTCTGTAACTTAGTAAAGGCCCAGAATGAGTATTAGAAGACTTCCTGTATTTCTTTACAGCTCTCTAAAGAAATGATGTCACGAGGTTTGCTTATGTAAAAAATAACAAGGCAGAAAAAATACATCATGATTTTAGCTTGCAGAAAGCAGCTCCATTTATCAGTTTAGTAAATTCAATGGCTCCTCCTAGTATGAACCACAACCTCTGAGGTTGTGAATATTTCCAAGCGTGTGTCATGAGATGAGATGGTCTCATTTCTATGGCAAGGCTGCAGTATCAAGTGCACTTCTAAAATTTGCAGTTTAAGGCTGTATCTTGTTATAGAAACAGCACAAAAATAAATACAGGTATGGGGAAAAGGGAAAGGATGGGAAGGGTGAGGGGGTTTTGTACTGAACTTTGAGGGTTTGGTTTTGTTTTCTCCATGTTATTTGTGCAGCAATGAAAAACAATGTGAGAGGAAACCAGCACTCCACAAAAGGAGATTGGGCTCTTTACAGGAAAGTGGAAGGAAAGAAAGCAAAAGACTTTGAAGGTTTGGGTGATAATCTCTGCATGAACTGCACCAGCAATGACACCTTATGTAAATATAATGGATGGGGAGCAGGGATGCCACCTACCCATGAAATCAGTTCTGGGAAAGGCTGAGGATGCAGCTTAACCCCTGCCCTGTCTCATCTTGTAGGAGATATTCAGGCCAAGAGCACAAGCCCAGAGAAGTCCCTCCCATAACTTTAGCTGTGATACTTGTAGGAAAGCAGTATTAGAACCATTTACAGCTGCTACAATAAAAAGAAATTCTTTTCCTGATGCAGTATAATTTTTAAGCTCTTGCATAACACAGCTATACAAAACCACAAGCTCAACTGATCAGTGATGGATGTGTTCAAATTGTACAAACCAAGGAGGGAAGAGCCTACATTTTAAGCTTATAGGAACTTGCTATGGATTTATTCAACCCAGGCAGTAACACAAGACTTTTTCCCTGCCAGGGTCACACACACTACATTTTCCACGTGGGATATTTCAGTGTGAATTTCCTTAGATGTTGATGTTTGCCCGTGAATTTTTCACTCAGGGCAGACGTGAGACTCTTAGACCTGTCTCTTAATAATGAGTCCTCTTCCTCAGCAAATTGGATAGAAGTTTTCTCATCCCCGGTCCTTGCAAAGTCAGGCTTTGAGCACTGGGGGTTTGAGTGAGACTCGTGCTCAGCTCAGGCTCGGTTTGCCTTTCAGGCTCTGCTCAGAAGATGGTGCTGTGTGACAATTTTTGGAGAATCCTGGCTCTTTCTAGGAGAACACGAGGCTATCTTGTAGCAGTATTTATCCTTGAACTATAAATCCACTTTTTAATACCCTTAAGAGCCTCCTCCATTTGTCAGTGGAGCTTCCTTACAGACACATTCCCCCTCCACACAAACACAGGCACTGCTGGGCTCCTCAGGAGATTTAGGAATCAAAGTTACTGAGTTACAGCAAAGCCCCTTTTGTAAATATTCCCAAATCAACAGGTGGCATCTCTGCCTTGGTGCCTGCCCTGCGTTTTGGAAAGTGGAGATGAAAATTTGTGCTTGATTTCGCTGAGCACAAATGGTGGAACCCATTTTTTGGCTGCAAAGGCTCAGGGTGGAAAGACAGTGGTGTGGGCAGGTGGATGAGGAGAATTTGGCCCATCAGGCAGCTCACAGCATCCTCCCCTGACTTCATCCAGACATCCCTAAGCTGCAGTTCCTGATGTGGGGTAGAACAGCTCTGCTGTTTAGAAAAGGTACATCACATGTCCATAGGTGTTAAAACCATAAATACAATATAACATGGTTTTTACCCTGTTTCTCCATTTTCCATACTAGGAGAGTCATGAAACAGAGCCAGAGGTGAATACAATGTGGTTCATATGAAAGATAAGGGAACTTCACACAGTACTGACATTTCTTTTTACAGGGCATCACGGAGGGCATCATCCTTCCTGTGCAGCAGGGAACTGGGACTGCTCCCAGATATTGGATGCAAATTTTCCAGGATTCAGCAGTCTCATTTCACCTCACCTCTCTGTAAACACAGAGCTGAAACCTGCTTTTACATGTATTTCTCCCTGTCACCTCAACTTAATAGACAGTTAATGATACTATTTCCAGAATTCAGAAAGAGGTTCTGAAGCGTAACATTAAAAAAATACAGCTTATGAATTATCTCTTCCAGAAAATAGAGACAGTAGAAATTTACAATCAGCTTTATACTGTTTATAAGACAGCTCTAAATAAAAATGATAATAATTTAAAAATGCTGGGCAAAGTGAAGTGTTACAGCACTTGAAACTGACCCTTTCCTCTGCTATATCTTAATACAAGGGGTAATTATTCCTCACTGATTTTTGTCAGCTCAATGTAAGTTTGAGCTCAGAGACTCTCGACTATGCTCTGTAGAGAAGTTAAACCAGCACAAAAATATTAATAAGCTGTTATGAACCACCACTCTTACATGGCAAACTTTGCTTTTGTTTTTTCAGGACACCTACCACCCACCAAAAACATTTCCTCAATAATTACAACCATGGGGGAAAGGGAACTCCAAAAGAAAACCTCTTTATCTCTGTGGCACAAGCAGCAGAGATGGAAAGAGAGAAAAAAAAAACCCAAATGGATTAATTGCCTTTGCTTCCCAAACTCCTCAGTGTCCAACTGGTCCCTTTTAAAAGCCAGAGCCAATATTTGGATGCAGCTCTTTACATAACCAGCCTCAGTGGCTCTTTCCCTGCCTCCCTCTCCTCACTAAACAGGAGCTTTCTTCCAAAAAACTCCGAGATATCATTTCCCTAGAGGCTCCTCTGTGCATTACCAACTTTCCTATCCTCAGAGTCCTTAAAAACCAACATCCTGCCCCCAAATGCTCCAAATCTCTACGTGCCAAAGGCTTTCCTGCCTTTGAGATTCTCCTCCTGGAGCTCAGTGTTGATGTGACAGTGCTCACATGTAAGATCAGGCACGAGAAAATAATGCCAATTGTCACTAAGCCACTCCGAGTGGGAACAGTTCTAATTTCAAGCATTCAAATGAAGGCTAATCTTTCTTAAAATAAAGATAAAATCAGCACTCCAAGATGAAGGGGAAAAAAAA
>VZTR01031395.1:558654-578410 GCA_013400775.1 Chaetops frenatus
AAAAAAAAAAAAAGGGAAAAAAAAAAGCCTTCGTACAGCTACTGAACAACTGATGATAATTGAAAAACCCCATTCTGCCCAAGGCATCTCTGATAAGAACTGATTATCAAAGACCTCATTAGTTTCTTTCACTCCACACTGTTTGTGCTGAACAATAGTAAATAAAAAGTCTTGTGATGATTGTGTCTTTACAACCTTAAGTATCACACGATGCTCAGAAAAACATGTGCTTGTCTGATTCAGTTGGGGAAAACAGTGTGCCATATAAAGAAAAAAATTCATTTAAATCACACTCAGTAATCAGATCCTTTTGTGGGAAAAGTGGCCTGCAGCTGCTGCATGGAATCAAACACGCTGCAAGAATAAAGAAAAATCACTATGGCACGTTCTTCCCGAGCAGCATTGTGCACACTTCATTAACAATATCCTGTAAAACTGGGGAAGATGGGAGAGGTCAGGAGCTAAGAGAGACACTACAGAGCAGGAAAAAAACCCCACAAAAAGGAATCCCTGTGAGGAACCTGTCAAACTTAATTTGATCCTTAAAATACAATAAAATACAATATAAAAATCTCATTTGATACTTTACTACAAGAAGTAAAAAGGGCCATGAAGGAAAGCAGGAGCAATGAAGCTCCAAGTGTATACAAGAGCATTTATTACAGATTTGTTTCCTGTTTTCTTCCTTCCAACAACATAACTGTCAGATCAGAAAGCAATATTATGTTTGGAATCTGTCTCACTCTATAGTTAGTAACTTAGAGATGAAAATTGGATATACAGTCACATTTCAATTATCTAGCATGCAGACAGCAATGGAGTTAAAATTCATGGTGATTGCATGCCAAAATGTTTTTATTTCTTTTAGCATTAGAGAATTGAAGGGCCTTAAGAAAGGGTAAAAGCCAACAGAATCCAAAATGTGATGTAATTTTCTTAAATTTTAAACATCAACTTCTGACCTTCACTTTACATATACTTTATTTGTATGTTATCCCTTACATTTCTTTTTTTTCCACAGCCAAGCCCTTTTAATTATTTTTTAAATTCTCTCCACTTGGTTATCATCACAAAGCCCTCTCAGGGCTGTTGAGTTTGTTCAGCCCTCCAGAGACAGATACAATGCAAGTTCCATGACCTTTCTGGGCATCTTCTCATAAAAATAATGTACCTAGAGATTAAAGGAAACTTTTGCTACAGTTATTTCAGGACTGTTTTTGGAAACTGATATGACAATGCTCAATATCTTAAAAGGTTTACAGCCCCTGAATTTATTTACATAGCTCATTTTTGTTATTACTTAAAATGCAGAGCTACATGTTTTTTTCTCAAATTCTCGTTTGAGAACAGACATTTGTAAGAGTTTAAACATGGAATTTTGTAGAATTGTGCTTGGATATTGATTGATAATTTCAAGAAACAAGCTCTTGATTTGAGCATGCAAATAACTTTTTTTTCAGCTAAAAGCCCTTTTTTATACCTTTGTATAGATAGAGTCAGGACTTAAAGGGTCACTGTAAGAATCTAAAAGGGATCTGCAAATTAAAATCGAAATTCTGTGCAGTATATTAAAAGTTTATTTTCTCCACTGTTAAAAGTTTGTTTGTTCTGTTAAATAAACTGAGTTCAAGCTGTACAATACATGGAGGAATAAATCTCTATCAAATACATCAGACCTTGTCTTACCCTCATGATATAAAAACCAAAATCTGTTTGTTTCATGACCTGTGAGAAGTCCAGATGCATTTCATAAAATAATAACTTCACTTTAAAATGAAGCAGACACATATTCTAATGTGGTCCCATTGCTGGAGTGTAAAATAAGGAATATTGAGGTAATTATTTCTCAGTTTTTCAGAGCAAAACCCACAAAGGAGAGAGAGGTAAAGGAGCTTTGGGGACAGGTGGGGGTCAATCCCTTCTCCCAGGTGAGAAGCCAGAGGACAAGAGGAGCAGAAAAGTGAAACTCAGCATCCCCCATGAAGAACCAAGCAGAATCAAACAAGAACAAACAAGAAAACAAATTATTCGAGGAGGATCAAAGGCCACAGGATGATGTTCCACAATATATCTGTAAAACTCCTCCACCCTGAGCCTCCTGCACGTCCTCCCTGCCCAGTGGCATGCACAGCACTCTCAGATTTCAGTACAAACATATTTTATTTTTAGTCTGCCACAGGTGATGGCTCAGAAAGTCACCCAGTCTAGCCAGTACAGATGTAATGGCACTCCAAGCTATTTTTACAAAACAAATCAATTTTTATATATGGTATTGAGTTAAAATATCACTAATTGAATTTTGACTTGAAAAAAACACCCCAACCAGCAGACTGTTTGGCTCATTGCTCAAAGGAAGAGAGAGGAAAAACAGGATTTCAACCTCAGAGAAATTAATGTTTGGATTGAATAGAAAATTCAAAACAGGGCTGAAGCAACATCTTAAATCAAAGACACAAAGATATGGTATATCTCTGACTACATATCCATTCCTTTGATGGTATTTTTAAAGTTTAAAAGCTTGTTATGTTTCTCAATAGAAACAGCTTTAACAGAAAATTGTATTACTGGCAAAAAAAGTAGATGCATACAGCTCTTACAAAAGGGAAGTACTGTCTGTGTGTGGTAATTTTGCAGGGGAATCCTGTTTCTTTGGGGGGATGGAAGATGTGACCATTTACTCCAAAAGCTACCACTGACATTAAAACTCCATATGCTAATTAGGATACTGAAACGTATAACATTTTTAAAGAATTTTTTTCTTAAAATTTTCTTTCTAGTGCATATTAACTTATTTGGATTGACAGTAAATTGATGTTTCAATTCAAACTGTCATCCACTCTGTCAGGTTTACTAAATGAATTTAATTTTCAGGTGCTTGCTGATAGGAAAAGTATTGCTATGACAAAAACGTGGTATTTCTTTCTTTTAAAACATGTTCAGGGCTGGAATGGCCACTGGATTTCAGTAGGCTTTCATTTTGGAAAGAGAAAAGAATAAATATTGGTGCCACAAGACAGTAGGAAGTGCAGGGCTTCTAAACCCTCACATTTTAGGGAAATTCCTTAGTTTACTTCATCACCACCATGCTCTTGCTTTGTGTAGTACAAGCAGGCACTTTTTGTGCTCTTAAAGGAATAGAAGGGACCAAAGGAGATGTTTTCATGACTTCTAAATAAGGAGGGGAAGCAACACAATGAATCAAGTGGGGAATGAGCCATGATGGTTCTGCATTATTTACCAGCTATCGAGGTGAGGGCTTTGCACCATTTAATAAATGTGCAATTTTTAAAACTCAAACCAATAAATTGTTTCCAGCATGACCCTGAGTTCCAGACATCCTTAGAAGAAATCCTTCCACCAAATAACTTTATCAATCAACATAGCAGTCATTTGGGAAAAGCAGATAAATCAATGGTCTTGTTCTAAAACTCTTCAGCAAGGTAGGATTTGGGAAAGGTCAGAAACTGCTGGAGATTGTCTTTAGAGCCAGCAGTGGGGATTTGCTGAGCACTGTGGGTTACTCAGGCTGAGGGTGGCTCTCCCAGCTCTCAGCAGAGCTGGTGCAATGAGCTCTTACCAAAAGTGAGCAAAGCACTGAGCTCTCACTCCTTCTTTAGTTCAAAGAGGCAGCAGAGGATTTAAATTCCAGGTGGAACTGCACCAAAATACTTAAAAAAAACCAAAACAAAGTTCTCTTTTAAAGGATTTTCACACTCCACTGGATGTTTCTCTGGTCCTGGTAAGCACTAAAGATGTTACAGCCTGTGAGGAAAGGAAATCTCACAGTTCAGTGATGTCACATCCTGATTCATGCTGGGATGTTTTAACAGAAATACCAGAAAATGCCAATAAACTGCAAAATCTGTAGGATCTGAGCCAGTAAGTGGCCACACATAACTGGATATAAAGATTGGAGCAAATCCAGTACCTAACTCTTAGTTATCATCTCCCCATCTCCATGTGCTGGGATTACTCCCTTTGTACACAATAATAATAACAAAACACCTTTAAATAAACCTATAATTTATTCTTTAGTACATTAAATTCTCTTAGATTTTCAAGTTTGTCTTTATAAGGAAAGAAAAACATTTTTTCTGCAATCCTGTAAAGGTTTTAGCAAGTGTAGCCTTGAAGGGAAGTTGCTGAAGCATTACAGGTGTGATTTGTATCTGTTCTTTCTCTCTATGCCTATTGCACAGGAAAATAATTGCAGCTTAATAGACTTCTTATGAATAGTATAATTTATATGGAGTGTAACTTTTAATGCAGACCGAGGTTGCTTTTAAAGGAAAGGTAAATTAAACATTTTAAAGAGTAAAGATTGTAAGCAAATGGAAGCATAACTCAAAGCTGGAGAAGAATTATGCTACTTGTTGGAAACTGAAAAGTACTAATTTGCATTTCTGTAATCATTAATAGGGGTTATGAGGTGTCAGTTATGTTCCACGTGTGACCTTTTTGGTTTCTAGGTAATGTACCTCAATTAATTGTCTGTGGCATCATAAAGCACCTTTTCCAGTGCACCATGACTGTGAAAAGCAATAAAATTCTGCCTCTGCAGCTGAAGTATGAAATGCAGAGCTGACCTTAGCACCCAGCAGTAGCTCACTGATGCTAATGCAGACCTTCCATTGGCATAAATTAGAGTGCAGCCACAATCCCAGAGCTCAGCTGATGTTTCCCAGCTCAGGGGGGATTTTTGTAAAGTCACAGGAATGAATGGCCATGCTTTGAAATTCCAGTCTCAGTTCTCAGTTGAGCTGCACACTGAGAATTCTGCTTGAACAGAACTCAGTCAATCGCTTTAAGTTTCAGGGCAGAAATTGCTATGGAGGGCAAAACTGTGATCCAGTCACACAGTTCTTTTCTTAGGAATATAAATGAACCAAAAACCTGGATATTGACAGGCATTCTGAACAACATTGATGAAGCAAATCAGAAGACTACCATGCAATATTTCCTACCCAAGAGGCCTATGCTGTAAATACGATGTGTAAATGTCATCTGTCGATTAAAATGTCATTAACCCATTAAGTACTGTAGAAATACTCAGATAAACAAATAGTCAAGTAATTATTAATTAAAAAACCCAACGATCATTAATTAAATTTCTCAAAGCAAGAAAACTAATATGATTTTCAACTAGCAAAGTAATTCACTTACAAAATCATATAGAAGGAAGAAGACTCAGGTTATTAAATAGTGCCATAACTCAGTAGAAAAATAGAACCCTAAATGGCATTTGCATCACCATTTTAAGAATGAGGACATGGTGAAAAAATTAATATATAAAGCCCTTTAACCTTCCTCCCCCTGTTCCCCAACAATGTACTACAGAACTGCAAATCTAATCAACAAACAGAAAGCAAACTAAATCCAACCAAATATTTCATCTTTCTCAGCTTTCTAAATCTTCAAATAAATGTCATATGCAAATAGATTTTCCAACCTGGCAATGCCAAGGTGTAAAAATCCTCTTGGGCTCATGCAAATGTCTCCTGCTGCTTACAAACACTGTGTGAATCAATGGTGAGATATCTATTGAAGTTTATATTTATTGCCAAGACTGCTTTTCAAAGCCCACCTGTCAGTAGCAGTTTTGTTTTCATTAATTATTGGCCCACATGGCCCTACACAGAGACAGACATAGCAGAGGATTTATCTCAAATTCATAATAACAAGACTGCTCAATAATTTCATGAAGTATGTACTGATACAGATATGAAGTTGGCATACCTGGAACTTTTAAAAGAATAAAGGTATACAGAGTTGAAGTACAAATATAATTTCAGAAGAGCTTCAAGGAGTTCTATGAAGACTAGGACATAATAAATGGGATCAATATGCACCCAGATAAGAACAGAACTTCCCCAAAACACCTTCCTTTCATTTTGTCCTGACATTTTGACCTTAAGAAATTAAACAGTTGAAAATGGAGATGATTTCGGTATTAAAATAGTGCAAATGTCTGGTATTAGGAGCAATGAAATGTATTTAGGAGCTTTGCCCAATGCTGCCTTTGAGCCCTCAGCCTGTGTGGAACCAGACTGTTCTCATCAGATGTGAGAATATTCTCATGTGCACTCCAGTTCATGGCTCTGAGGAAATGCAGACATATGAAAAATCAGAATTCTGGCTTTCCTTCCTACATAATGGTATTCTATCAGCTATACTAAAAATAAGAAATTCTATTTAGGAATACATTTCAAGCACACTCAGAACTGGTAGGTGGCTACCACAGCATAGCTGTAACAAGAGTGAGAGTACTTTCAGATTTTTCCTAGTAAAACAAGATGTAACAGACACAAAAATCTACTTCATGTTCTCAAAAACTGCCTGGCAGTTCCATGAACTCATTTTGCCTTGCTGGTTCTCTGTGAGCTCTCCCTCACTGGTACATTTTTCTTTTTGTAACAAATAAAATCAAGTTATTTTATTGAGTTGCTTTATGAAACAGAAGGTTTCTATGTGTGTCCTGCAATAAATAATATGAGTGAAACTAAATTATATCAATTCTCATGAAGAAAAGTGTGCAGCTGCTTTTGAGAAGGGAGCTTGTGGGTTTAATGGGCCCAGTATGGCCCAAGCTGCTCACTTTGAACAGCCCCAACAATCCACAAACTAACTTTTCCTCCAAACCACTGCATGTGACATTGGAAAATGTCCATTTTTAAAAGGAAGCTAGTATAGGAACAGTAAATGATGTGTAAAATTGAGTAAAAGATCTTCACTTTTTCTCCATATTTATTGTTGCCAACTATTCTCAGAATTGCACGGGGTTGACAGAGGATTCAGGAGAATCCCATCCATCTGTAGCTTATTCTCATTAAACACTGTAATTTTATGTCAAAGGAATTTATGTTCTGTTCTGATATGCATTATACTATATGTCCTAGACATAATAAAGTAGTTTCTGATCACCAGAGTTTGAGAGAGATTAATTCATTCCACTTACCCTATCCAGGATACGCTCTGTGATTACTCCATAACAATTTCTGAAGCTTTTCTTTTGCAGAATGGTCATTCTGCTTGTAGAATATTTCTTTTTTATAAAAATGTTTAAGACTTTAGGAAGTAAATATGAAGAAGACTCTTATGAGCCCTAGAAATCTGAGAGGAGATTTAAGTTTTACCTGCAGTGAGGTGTGTAAATAAACCAAGAGGTGAAAGAAGCCCCAGAGGGCTTTTAAGCCTTGTCTGTTACAGCATTTTATCTGCTCTCATGCTGCTTCATTACTGCAAGCCCCCATTTTAAATAAATCTATACCTTCAATCTTAAAATTTGTCAGGTGATAGAGACAAGTATGAATGATTCCAGCTCTCAGTTCTTACAGAGCGGGCACCCTTAAAGCCTGGCTCTAGGACTGCCTAACAACTTTCTGGTATTTCCAACCACCTAAAACCCACACCCTGAGTTAATTAAGACATCCTTGCAGAAGATTTGCAAAGACAAACGTGACTCAAAGGGCTCCAAAGAGGGATAAAACACCTCCATCCATGCCCTGGCACCTCAGCCTGGAGCTGGGGCACACCTGGGCTCTGGGGCTCCCAGCAGAGCAGTGACACCACAACAACCCAAAAATCCTGGCTCTGCTCCACTGGGGAATCTCTTCCTTCATGCTGGGAGCCTCTCCTAAGGTGCTGAGAGTTTTGGGCTTTTCTTCAGTGCAGAGTTTCCCCAGGAGCCAAAATGCTGCTTTGTAAGATCTTTGTGGAATGTGTCTTCATATTTGTAGCACATTTCTGATCATGCTCTCCGTGTATTTAGAAATTCATTAGCAGTGTTTTAAGGTTGTTTGCCTAACTTGGTAAATCACTTCATGTCAGTGGCAGCCAATGAGTGAAAACACAAGAAGGAAAAAAACAGGTGTAAAAAAAAAATCAGAAAGTATTTGTCACTTTTATCCGCAAGAATCATTCTGAATTTTAGTCACTCTCAGTAAAATAGATTGATCCACATGTCAGACCATCTTCTGACCTGTAAAATTTTTAAATCGCAGCCTATACTGGACTTGAGAAGGGAAAAGGAAAGAGAAATGTGAGCAGTTGAACCCTGCCTGTGCTGATGCGCAGCCCCACAAGGAGTGCCAGGCCAGTGAATTTCTGCTTCATTGACTGTCCCAGGAATAAGCAGGATCAGCTGATGCTCCTGCCTGGGATGTGAGGGATGGCTCCTTGCAGGCCCATAGTTACCTGCAGGGTGCCCTGACTGTCTTCCCCGAGGGCTGAAGATCAATTCCCGAAGCTTTAGGAGAGCCAGGTGGATTTACCCGAGGCTTCCTTGGGCTGGGGCCAAGGGGACACGAAGGAAGGTTATGGAAACAAAGCCAGCAGCGCTGGTCACTGGGCAGCCCTGCAGGAAGGCAAAGCTTGAGAGTATCCACCAGCTTTTAAACTTTTATGCATTTCAGTGCTTCCAGCTGCAAGTTCCAGTCCCCTCTGCTGCCATTCCAAATGATCCAACCAATCATTTGATGAAAGACTTTATTCTTCAAACCAGATCGCTTTAAACAGGAGGCCTTTGCAAACTGATCCCCTTTAATCAACTGCATACTTAAAGCTTTAATTGTGTGAATACCACTAATTTCATTCCAAAATTACCAGTGAACAATTATCATCGTATTGACTGTCACTTATATGCAAATCACTCACGGGTCTTGATCAACTTTACAGCCCAGTTTCTTGCTAAGGGTCATTAATGCCATTTCCGGGTACTCTGTGATCTCTCTGCTATTATTGTAGCTATAATGAATGCTTAAATTCATACTAATGAAGAAAAACTCTTTTTTTTTCAATACATCCCGATAATTTTTCAGAAAAAAAAATTCTTGGATTTAGCTTAATATTTCAAAGAACCCCACAGCCTTCTGCAATAAGTATTGAATTTTCTTAGGAAGGAAGTTAAAAAACCAAGAGATTGTTTTCAAGTCATGAGTCCGGGTTTTTCTTTCACAAAACCCAGTGTAAGCGGGGCTGGCAGCTTCGTGCCTGGGAAAGTGTTGTATCACAATCCCCACCAGTAGATCAATGAACTGTTGGACAGAACCACTCAAAATCACCTCCCTTCCCATTATGCTGCTTTCTGGCCTTCCAAGCACAAATTACCCATCAACCTCCCTGACCCAGTTCCAGAAAGGCTGCCTTAAAGAGCACCTGTCAGAGTGATGCATGCAGAGCCCTGTGCAGTGACAAATAGGAGGCAATAGCACTTATCTATCACGAGGAATAACAATTTAGCTACAAATCTGCCCCAGCATCGGGCTGCCTTGATTTCCTGCTGCAGAGCCTCAGAGCTGCTACTGGGCAGGACATTATCGTGCCAAATCTTCGTGATTCACCACAGGACAAATTGCCAGCGTGGTGTGTGTGTGACTGCAGGGGTATCCTCCAGCTTTTTAAAGACCTGACACAGGATTGTTTTCTCCCTCAGGTAAAGCCTGGAAAAGACAGCACAGAGGAAACCCGGCCTCCCAGCTCTTATCAGATCAACTTTTAAAGTTAAATTCCCAGCCTGACAACCCTTAGGGTTCTCAGCGCTGTAGTCCTGAGTATGTTCTGCCTGTAAAAAAAGAGAGCTTAATTAAAAGCCTGTATGCTTCCAAATTGCAATTAGTCATATGTGAAACCTCCAGAGACCCAATGTTTGGCTTAGATTTTATCCTTATCTACTGTTTCTAAGCTAGAGGGACAAAACAGATTTTCCTACTTGACATTTAGTTTTGGCATTAGTAAAGCTAAGCAAGGGAAAAAGAAGAGCCAGGAAGTTAATTGGCTGTGTCCATTACCAGGAAGGCCTGAAGTTATCACTATAGAAACGGTGGTGGGGACTGTGCCAGGCTGAGAACAGGCTCGGGTGCTGCTGTCACCTCAGAAATGGCCAGGGCACAGGCCAGGGGATGGGAGGTGTCTGAGCCACTCAGGCACCGTCAGGGGTGGACTCTCACACACTCATTTGTGGTTATAGCTGCATGGAAATTAAAGTCTGTAATAAAGGCTTCCATTTCCACTAATGAATTACTGGCTTAAGTTCACAGGGGTGTTCTGAAGTGAGAGTGGTTCTGTCTGTGCTGGTGATTTAACCCACTCTTGAACTCAGTGAGGGCTGTGAAGAGCTTCACATCCTCCCATGGGAAAGGAACTCAAACCCAGTGCTCAAACTCGGGGCCTTCAGGACAAATGTGCCAGGCTGTGCACAGAAACAGCACCCAGGGCTTGGGCTGGGGAAAAGAAAATCCTTTGATTGTGCTGAAGCCTGGTAGGGTAGGAGGGAGATGTTTGCCACAATTCCTGCCTCACTCTGGCTCCCAGCTAAAAGTGACAAAGTGCTTTGCTGGTAGAGATTTTCCAGCAGGCTGATTGCTCCTGCTTCTCCTGCTGGAAAGGAAGGTTTGTCTCTGGAAGAGGGAGGAAAAGGAGAAGCAGGACCAGCCAGAGCTGAGGAAGAATCTCCAGGTCACCAATCAAAAGGATGAAGTGGCATCACATCACAGGCTCCTCGATTTGTTTGGTGTGTGCATGTAAACTTCAGGGCTTATAAGAAATACATCCAATACATCACCAGAATTACCTAATTCCCTCCCCAGTCAAGCAGAACTCGGTGCTGTATCATCCAATTTCTCACATGCAGTGAGTAAAAACCCTTGCCAGGACCACAAATTCATAGTAACGGATTGTAAATTCTGCAGGAATTTTTCTAAAGGCCTGACATTTTCAGATCTACGTTTTAGCATTTCCCTGTTTCGGCTTATTGAAAAAGCAGAAGGTGAGGGTAAAATAGATTGTTAACACCAGAACCCCGTTCTTTAGATGTGGCACATGCTACACATGAATTCATGCCAAGGGATAAAAATCCTCTGAATTATAAACGAGGCAAATGCCATAGGAACCTTCAATGCACACTCAAGACATTAATTAAAACTTAACATTTCCAGCAAAGTTTCTAGCAACAGGTGACTCTCACCAGCTCCCAAACTGCACACAGACATATGAGTTGCTGAGGTTTTTAAAAGCATCTGTCTAATCAAGAATAAATTTTTACCACTCTACCCAATCCTCATTTTTATGCCAATGCAAAAAGACATTTAAAAAATTCATTCCTAAAGCTCAGGTCAAGAGCAGATATTTACGTGAAAACCTTGGGGAATCTGCTGGAAAGGGAGATGAACACTTTGAGCTGGTGACCAGTAGATGGTGGCATAAGCTAAAATACTGAAATATTTGGTAAAAAGATGGCAACTGTGATAAAATGACAGCTTTTGTTTTTACTGAGACTTCAGCTCTTTTATCTGATACCAGAATTCTTTCTGCTTTGTTCTTCTTATTGCAATTGCTGTCTTTGTTCAACTTATTTAAAGTTGGAGGGAAAGGTGTATTTTATTGTCTTCCATCAAATATTAATTTTCATGTTCTTTGGTCTAATATTTACACTGCAATTCTATTGAATCAAAAAGCCTTCACTTTCAAGATTGCTGATTAAATCAGTTTTTCATTTATTTATAGCATTTAATGCAGGAATAATAATTTAAAAAGGGCAATACCACTCTTAGGTGGGTTCACCCAGAGTTAAGCATTAGCAGGATGGGGCAGCACCAGCTTTGCCTTGGCACAGGCCAGAAAAGCACCAGCAGCACCAAAAGGACTTTCCTGCAGGTATTTCCACCCTGCAGTTCATAAATCATTCCTGTTCCAATACCACGCAACAGTGAGAGAAACAAAAGCAATTTACTGTTTTTCATTGTGGACTCGCAGCAATTGGGAAGGAGCTGATGGATTTGGTGGGACTGGAGCAGCAGCAGTGCTCTGTCACCATCCATCCCAGAATGAGCTGAAGAGCACACAGGTTTCCCCAGTATTAAGGAAAAATTGGCTCTTAAATTAAATAAGTGCTGCCCAGGTGGATCAAGGCGAGATGTAAGTAGAGATAAAATGAGCTTTCAGAGCTCCCCACTGTTTGTCAGGGCATCTATCAGAGAGCTGCAGAGGGATCCAATAACTGGAGGGCAGCTCTGGGCTCTCTGCTGTGTCCTGGAGGCCAATGGCAATGGGAACAAAGCCCATCCATTGTCTCTGTCACTCAGAGCAAAAACTGCCAATGCTTCACTGTAAAGAACTGCAAATCCTGCTCTGAACAGGCACTAAAACCCCTGGCACGCTCAGCAAGGCAAGGCACTGTGCAACCACACCAGCAGTGCTCTCCTTAATAGTATTTAGTTCAGTTCTTAGAAAGAGTTATCTCCAAAGTTTCAAAGAGCCCCTCACAGAGAATTACCTGCAAAAATTAGTTACAATCGTGAAAGAAAGGAGTTTTACTGTCAGACTTACAGTTCATAATTCACTTCCACAGGAAGTGATGACTGCAGAACTATTCAAATTTATAATAAAAGTCTTTGCTCAATTATGCCTCTATACACAACTTAAGATATGACACATGCTCATAAACATAACCAAAATCCCTAAAGGCAAGACACTTTTAAAGTTCCACAAAATACACTTAGAAGAGCATTATAATGTTTTTCAGGATATAAAATCTAAGCCTGACCCATCACTGTTATTGTTCTCAGTGGTTTATGCAATAAAGCTGATGCACACAAAAGTTTCAGGTTTGCCCTTGTGCTGCAGTTCTATTTCCACTGTCTGCAAACAGATTCTTGCAGTTAGAGAAACAGACTTTAAATAGCATGGTCTTTGTTAGGAAATTCAGTTTCACTAAGATTTTCCCCAAATTACTTCAATTATCAGGGCTGAGCTCTAAGAATTGTTACTATATAATTATGTAATAAAAACGTGAAAGGAAAAGTATGTCCATATAGAAAGGACCAAATCAGTGATATTTCATTAATCCTTCAAATTTCTTTAAAACACCCCCATTTACCAATATGTACATGAAAATGAATACAAGTCTGCACTTCCATTCTGTTTAACAGTCTTGAGAGAATTAATTATAATGTCAATGCTTGCAGAGAATGATTATGATGGAATTTTCTTCAATACTTTTTTAAAGGAAATGTGTGTGATGTATTTAAACAACTAGGAATTATACAAATTAAAGAAAAACCCCAAACCCTACACTGGAAAGAACTGGGAAAAAAAAGTGCAGTGAGAGCAGGAAAGATTATTGTGAAAGAAAATACCGAACCCCTTCAAAATGCTCAGATGAAAATGAATAAAGAGTGGAATGACAACGGTGAAAGTGTTTTAAAGTCTTTCCAAGCTGGGAATTATTTACAGCCTGGAGTTCATGTACTGAATGACATTAAACAAAAAGAGTATGTTCGGCTCCCTGTGGTGTGGAATTCTTCCTCAGCAACCCATGAGGGAAAACGACTCATTGAGTTATTTCCAGTGAGACCTACCAGAAACCTGGCAGCTTTCTGATGAAATATTTTAGTGCTGACAGGGAACCAGACAAGGGCACTATCAGTAATCATCTTCTTTCATCCCTCAAATTTCAGCACGTACTTTTCTGCAGATATTCACTTTGTATAACTTCAGGGAATGACATTTTCCTTAAAGGAAGTTGCTGCCTGATGGAATAATCACATGATTTAATGACTGGTTATTTCCAAATTATTTTAAAAGTAGAGGTGGGACAGGTTGGTAAAAGCTGCTCTTATGAGAGTTCAGTGCTATTTGAGTTTTGTGCCACTGTGGGGTGGTGGACTCAGAAGATCACAAATACAGGAGCAGAAGCTCATGGGGCAGCAGGAAAAACCCAAATATGCCTTTGTTTCCCTAACAAAGCCATGAAAGAGAGGCTAATTTACAGCCACCACATTCCTAATAACCACAAATACTTTTTCAAAACCCAAATCCACAGTAAAGTGATAATTTCTCCAGTAGCAACAGCTACTGCAGAAGAGAAATGATAGGACATTATTTTTAATTATGACACGAGTGTCTTTTGTTTAACAAATGCACACCTGCAAATGAACATCTATATTTTAATTTTGTCACTGGAAAAAACAGCATTTCAAAATTTTTTCTTTTTCTAGGATAGTTGGGCATTACACAAACATGTCTCAAAGTGAAACACTGAGAATATTTGGTAGCTGTAAGATATTCTCAGGTAACTCCCAAACCACTGAAGTTATCAAAAAGAATTCAGGAGTGAAATGTTATTTGTCAGTCTCTTCTTTAGTTTTAAAGCTCTGTAGCACTTGGATTTATGTCTTCTTGTCCTGAAATCAGAATATTTTACCCAGTTACATTTTGAGCAAGCAAGCCTTGCTACTTTCCTCTTAAAACAATCAGATTCCTACCTCCAGTGAATGACCAATCTAATACTTCTTTCTGACATTTAATATTTCTTCAAGTTGCAAAAAATATCATTTTTGTCTTTTCTGATGCTGCAGATGTTGAACTCTGCCATTCCCAATGAATTTTGCTGGGGATGTTGTTTTCTCTGGGTGATGCCCTTTGTCCCAGGTCAGTGTGTGCTCTGTGCCAGTGCCACCAAAAACATGGAATCTGTCAACTTTACTTGAATGCTGATAGTTTATTATCCCCTCAAGCTTTGACACAGGGGCTACAGTGAAGTAAAGCATGGCTGCACCTCCCTAAATATTTCAGTGATTCCTCCTGAGTGAGTGAGTGCTGCAATTTCCTCTCTTTTTCCTTTGGTTACTCATGGGGTAATCACAGCAAGCCCTCTCCACCATTAATTCAAGTGGTATGAAACTGTTCCTGGACAGAGAATGCACAATTCATTTAAAATGGCAATATTTCCATTTGACTACATCAAAGTGAAAAAAAAAAAACATTTCTAATCTTTTGAAGCTGCCTGCTGGAAAGGATTACAGAAATTGCTAATGCAGAGGAATAGAGAAACAAGAGGTGATAACTACAGGAAAGGAGGTAGCATGAAGGTGGCTTCCCTCAGTTACCCTGTGAACTCTTTTTGATACCCAATTGAATTCGTGCTATATGGAAAAACAGAAAATAATCCAGTGACTTTATAGGGAGAACACTGTGTTAAAAGCAACATGTGAATTTGAAACCACTAAAGCTTCACTGAGCCTTGTGTTTGTTGTCTCAGCAAACAAAAATATGTGACCATGTGAAAACTGATGCAGCTGCAGGATGGGAACCTTTGCATGCAATGCTTCCAAATTTTACAGGTTCATTCACCTGCCACCTCCTACTTGTAGCAGTCTTGTGCATTCCAGTGCTGACAATAAATTTGGTGAACTCACCAAATGTGAAATGTTGGAGATCTATTAAAATTAATGCAGATATAGGCTGGATGTGAACTGGTTTTTTTTCTGTTGTTGTCTAACTCCAAATCCCATCCAACTCCTGTACTGCAAACAGAGTGTGGATACAGAAAAGGAACGGAGCAATGATTCAAAGTTCCATGTATTCACTGAGAGTAAATCACATTAGAAATGGAAAAATCCACAATCTAATCAAGAAAATCCACAAAACAGGTACTTAGGTCATATAAATAAAGAAAATTCAGACAAACTAATTGCTAATTCTGATCTGCAGTATAATTTCATTTTCTTTATTTAGCTCCCCCTTAGACAGCTGTACACCCACAAGTATTTCTGGTTATTTTTCCTTTTTTATTACCTTTATTATTTTTTTTTAAATTTGAACATTAACACCATGTAACTGCTACATTTTTCAGTACTTCATGTGGAAGCAAAGTAAACTGATTTAAGATGGAAGCTCTTTTAGCTGCTGTCAGTCATTAACATCAGTTAATTTGGTTTTATAGTACCTTTCTCATTAGACTCTTTTTGCAACTCCCATTCAAGTCATAGAAACCAGCTAATAATGCTCATCAAAAGGTGCTAGGCCATACTTTACATTACAGGTATTTTTTTAAAATAACTCCAATCCTATGTAAATCTAAATCCCAGTTGATTATAAGCCCTTCACAAAGACAAATTATTGCAAACCAATCTTCTGCGGATGAAAATGATTGCAGTGCTGATTTTATGCATGCTATGCATTCTACTGCTAACTCCTAGAGTCTGGAAGAAAATAACTTGTTCCTTTCTATTAAAATATAATTGAAAACATACGGCATTCTTTCCCAGCTCATTTCCATGGAGCAGCTAATGAAAGTGCTGCAGTGAAACTGGGCTTCAGTTGGAAGCAATATCAGAAAAGTAATGCCAGCCCAGCATGGGTCTAATTAGTCAATTTTTAAACTAATTCTGAGGGTCTTTTTGTAAATGCCTGATTTAACAGTGTTACCATGCTTTGGTTAATGTATGATTCAGATGAAAAAGAACAATTGTTTTAAGCATCATAGCAAAGATTCCCTCCAGAAATGTATCCACCCAGTCGTTCTGAGGTGATTTTCACATCCCAGCTCTCTCTTTTCTAAAGCACCTACAGGTTGGCTGTGGCATAACCTGTGAGAAGGTTTGCAAAGAGACTGGGAAAATATTGAGGTCCACATGGGACTCTAAGAGTCCAGGCATAAGTGATTGCTGAGATTTCCCTCAGCCCCCACATTTGATGGCAATGCAGCCCCTACATTTAATTTTGGTGCCAGAAAAATCCCATCTCAACCTGGATTTAATGCAGCAGGCCTGCACTCTTCAGGTGCTAAATAAAGTTACTTGTTAATTATGCTGAAAGCACTACTTGTTAGGAGTGGAGTCCTTTAAAATATATTTTAAAGGAATTACCAAAAGAAATGACATTTCACTTTATGAATCTGTTTTTATGGAAGTGAGGCTGCTGTAAAGTAATGGATGTTGCAGTTCTTTGGAAGCACTCTGTGGGGATTTCTGCTTGCCCTTACACCGTGAAGGACTTTAATGTGCTTGGGCTTACACAGTGACTTCACGCTTTTAGCTGAAATCCCTGCTTACACCATAACTCACTCTCAGCTTGGAGATAGCTGCCATATTTTACAGGGGATACTTTTTATTTCCTGGGCAGTATATCTGTGGCTCCCATGTGCAGATTTACACATGGTTTCAGTGACAATTAAACAGGGGAATCCAGCTTTATTTCAGCGTGGAAGGTTCTCTGACGTAACATTTACCACATGTATAAACTCTTCAGCTGCTCACATCCTTTTCTGATAACAAAGCTCTAAGTTCTCTGAAATTCAAGCAGTAGGAATATCTAGTAAAATGAAACACTTGCAATAGTCTCTGGGTGAATCATCTCCCTTTTCTCTCAAGAAATTTAACTGATATCTGGTGCCTATTTACATTTTCCTTTGAGACAGTGCTCTCTAATTATTTAAATGCATATTTTGTTAACAAGTTATAAACAGAGAATGGCTTATTCCAGACAATTTCTGCTAGAGGGCTCTGTGGCAAGAATCTCTGATACTTTTAAGAGCAGGCAATTAATACTATAATTTTTAATAACCTAGAATTCTCTTAATCCCCATTCCTGTGCCCCCTACCCAAGCAGTTGTTTTCTTTGCAGATCTTCCTGCAAACAAGTTTTTTCCCATTTTCCTTCATCATAGCTAATCATCTTGCAATATTGTATAATGGACTGGATTTTCCTGCTTTCTCTTTCAGCAGTCTGAGATTAAAAAAAAAAAAAATCTTTTAAATAACTAAAAGCTTGTTTTGCACAATTGCTGTGAAATCAGTGGTGTTGGTACCATGACAAGCAGTAGAAGGTCTGTGGGACCTACCAGATTTCCCAGATTTCACCTCTGGTAAATCCAGATCATCTCCACAATGAACACAAAATATTGAAGCTGCACCTCCCAATGGATCAAGCCTTAAACTTTATGTGCAGAAATTGCAAATGAGATACAGTTGGCACGTGAGAACTTCCTGAGAAGCAGCTTTCCCTTTATACTCATTGTGTCAGGATTTGATGCTAACTTTAGACAAATTTCACAAATAACTATTTGCCAAATATGCAGTCAGTTGGTAAGAGCTGTAATCACGGTGATTTTAGTGACATGAAACATTTAAGACCTGTTTGTTTCATATTCAGTAGGCAATCCAGAAGATAATTTCTAATTTGTAAGTCTGAAATCAGTTATCCTTGGGAAGCACTGTGGAGAAATGATTTTTCCTGCTTTCTGAGCTATTGTGGTTTCTCTGTGAATACTCAGTGATTCTCTGCATTGACAGAGAGAGCTGTACACAATTAAAAATCACTGCACTTTTCAAGTGCCTCTGTTAATTGCATAGCAACTAGGAAATCAAAAAGAACTCACAAATTCAAGTCCAAACAATAGAAAACAACCTCTAGGAATTCTGGATGTCATTCTTGGGTTCCAGCTCTACCTTCTCTTCACTCTCTTCTAGCACTAATTAGAGCACAAAACAGCAATCCCTTTTCAGGTGATTCCCTGGCTCATCCTTTTCCCTTTTTTTTTGAGAACCAGTGATAAATCTTGAAGCACAGCACAGGAACCGTGAGCTATAATCCTTTCAAACAGCTCTTTCTGGGAGATTTAACAAAGAGAAACAGCTGCGGATTCTTCTGCTGGGTTTGGAGGAAACAAAAACCTCCGTTTTGCCTGGAGTTTAAGCTGAGCTCCAAGGTTGTGGAAACCCTGAATGAAATGTAAGGGGAAGGTCAGGAATCTCAGAGAGCCAAGCACTGGTTCATGGATCATTGCCTGGTTGTGTTTTCTTGTCTGTAACAACACAGAATCAATGACTCTCAAACTCAGGGGGAAAAAAACCCCCAATCTTTCTAAAGTAAACATAAAACCCCATTCTGAACCACAGTTTTGCTACAGGTAGTAACAACCTACTTTCAGACTGTCTTTTCCACCAAATATTTTTACTATTAAGACGAATATGAAAGCACAGACTGGATTTTTCCAGAGTTCGGAATGGATTCGGTAATTTGGAAATCCCGGACTGGATTTTTCCGGAGTTCGGAATGGATTCGGTAATTTGGAAATCCCGGACTGGATTTTCCCGGAGTCTGGAATGGATTCGGTAATTTGGAAATCCCGGACTGGATTTTCCAGGAGTCTGGAATGGATTCGGTAATTTGGAAATCCCGGACTGGATTTTCCCGGAGTTCGGAATGGATTCTGTTAAGCTAAAAAACTGGCATTGGGCTTTTCCTGGAGTACAGAATTGAGAAAACCTGGAATGGTTTCTGCTGGAACAGGTATAACTGAATGGGTATAACTTATCACTCACATGCATTCAGCTGAGGCCAATGCAGAGGAAAATAAAGTGAAGGTGATTGAAAGGGGAAATGCCAGAATTTTCTATTGCTGAAAAATCCCTTTGTTTTGCTATTTCTGTAATCTTTATAGGAAGCTTTACAAAGCTCCTGTGTGAGGTGCCACACAACAATTTTACAGTCAGAACATTCTGGCTATTTGAGGTTTTCCTGCTGTTCAAGCCTTCCTGTCCTGCCCTGCTATTTAACCTGTCGCTGTTATTTGTGAGTTTCAGAAGATCAAAAATAGCATGCAAAGACTGAACTTAAGAAGAAAGATACATTTTCAAAATTTGGATTTCTATGAGTCATAGATTTCTTAAATTTAAGGATTAAAATGAATAGCTGACCTCCTCAGTAAATCAAAGTTTTGTATCATCATACAATGTTTTGATTGCACTGTGCTTAAAAAAGGCCTTGCTCCACGGACATGATAAAGAGTTAGATTAATTGTTTGTTAACACCAAAAATTCTATTTCAAATAACTCAAATGTATCTCTCTATTCTATGATCTTTCCAAACCGGGAGGAAATTGCAAGCCCTTGTGTGTACCAAATTTACAAATTAAACTTCTTGCTGAGGAGCAGCAGCCTGTCAGCAAGGATCTTATGGCACAGGTCTGTGAGCAGGA
>VZTR01031395.1:580081-638332 GCA_013400775.1 Chaetops frenatus
GCTCAGCTCACACTGGTTTGTAACTGGATACACAAAACCTGACACTAACCTAAATTGCTTTTATTTTTCACTGATTTATTTAAAATGCATTTAAAACAATTCTACCATAAAACGACCAGTGCTATGTCTTTGTTGGACAATAATGAGTTTTTTCTAAAACTGAATGTACTAAGAAAGTGCAAGGTCTGCTTTACCATTTAATTCCAGAGCACAACTAAATCAGGGCCCTGTAAAAAGATGAGAGCTAAAATATTCCAAAGATGCAGATCCTTTCAGGGCTGAGACACAAACCTTCTGGTTTATTATTTTTTTTTTTTTTCCTTTTGCAGATCAGCAGTTGGACTGTATTTTTTTCCAGGCTCAGACTCTGAATTTCATAAAGGACAAAGAGTAGGTGTCTTGTAGCTGTCAAAGGATGGCACCAAGATGATACTTTTCCTTAGTTTTGGCCACAAATAAATCATAATTTGTTTTCCTCCACTTAAAATTGCTGTTCCAACGATGTGACATAATTTTAACTGTATCATCATGAATAGCAACACTGCAATTACATCTAAGAATTCACTGAAGTAAAATAAACATCTGAATTCTGAAGTGTCAGACAACAGGCAGCATCCTGCAGACTCCAGCTCCACATTTCAGTAGTAATCAATTCCACCAACAATAGAGCTGATTGACAGGAAGCTTGGTGCTATGAAAAGCCAAACAACAAAAAACTGATTTTCTCCAAGAGATGAAAACTGTATGGACCATCCACACCCTACTCATTTTGTCTTCCTGCAGGAAAAAATAACAACACAGCTGAAAACCAAAGTAACCTGATTATCCCATCTTTAATTAACCTCCAAGTCTGAGCTGTTGCACAAGAGTAAGAATTGGCCAATTTCTAGGCTACATTTTTTTGTCAGCTGCTGTTTCTGAGTCCAGGACAACTTGCAAAGGAATCTCCACACACAGATTTGAGCCCTGCTTACCACGGGTCAATAATTCCTCTTAGCTCTGATTTTTAGAGCTTAGAAGCTGCAATCATCACTTGGGATGTGAAACTGAGAAAGCAGGAGCAGAAAACCTCTGGTTGTTCTTAGCAATATAAATGTTTTTTAAAATCCCCCCAGTGGTTTGCTGTGGTCCTGGTACACAAAGGTAGAAAACAGCAAACAGACAACAAAGTGCTCTGCAAACACAGTTAAACCCTAAACTCCTTTTCCAGCTCAGTCCTGAGGTGTTTTTTTTTCCCTATTCACACTGAGAAATCAACCAAACCAAATCTGCCCGGGCAGCGTGAGGATCAGCCTTAGAAAAACAACTGTAATATCCTGGAACTGTTGCCTTCTGCCCTGACCTTAGAGGATCACTGCCATTTCTCCATGCAGCAGGAATAACCTGAACCCTTCCATCTTTCTGACATGAGGAATGAGCTTCGATTAAAAGGAGCTAAAAGAAGAAAAGCTACTAATGTGTTTTATACAGTCACTGATCAGTCCCTGACATGAAATATTTCATTTGCTTTAGGACATTAAGGAATGTTGTGTACCTAAAAACAGCAGCTTGGATGATGGTGTATCTATCATTACATACATCATAAAAACAAGAAGGACATAAATTTGTTTCTGCCTGTTAAAGTCTAATTACCTGTAAAATCATTACTTGGCACTTTAACGAATTGACACAATCAACTTAATGATCCTTAACATATTAAAATTTGTAATGTGTTTCTGCTTGCTGCCTGTCCAAACCACAGTAAATATTTGCTGGTTCAGGTGACACCACAGCAAGGGTCAGACCTTAATTTTTTCTGCTAAGTACAAGTAATTACAATATTGTCACTTGCCATGGTGCCTGTATTATCTCATCAGTCCTACAGCTCCGGCTGACAGTAGAGAGAGCTTTGTAGCATTCTCTCTTGAAAATTACATTAAATATTTATGCCTTGTGTTGCTTTCTCTCTTAATATTTGGAATGACATGCAGGAATCATGTCCAGAATGTGGCCTTCAGATAATCCTATTTATGCCACTGCATCCATAGTTGTTTGGCATAACTTTCATTTAATAGCTGAGCTACCCCTGTTACAAAACTGATGTGTTGAGCTGCCAGACTATTCCCCCTGACCACCCACCTTTAGCTCTATACTCTGGTTTATTTTCTTTACAGCATCATCAAACAGTCCAAGAACATGACCAGACATAGTTTATTCCTCCCCACTGATATAAAAGTTTTCTCTTCTGTGAAAATTACAATATCCAGATCCTTGGGAGAAAACCAAACCCCCTCAGAACACATCCAAGCTGAAAAATCTTGTGAGCCAGCAGCTGCTATTTTATCTGGGAGATAATAACTTTCTACAGCAGTTGGTTTTAACTCTCAAAAGTCCTGTTTTCAGGGCTGGAATATTTTCAGACATAGACTACTTAAAATTAATGGAGTGACTTCAAATAAATTGTTCTATGTCAAAGTAATGAAGAAAGAAGCTCATTAGATACTGAAGGAATGAAACTTTACAGGTGTTCTGATGATATTAAGTGCATGTGCCATCCCTTCAGATTTCTGAAATCTGTGCAGAGCCTTTAAATAAGTTCTTGAAAATTTAATTCTGATTTTTAGTTACTTTAATGACTTTGTCCTCATATTTAGAAAGTACAACAGAAAATGTTTTAAGTTTCTTTTGCTTGTCTCTTTACAGTTCTTCCTTAATTTCTCTCCACAGAATTTACTTCCCATTTTCATGACCATTCTATGAATCTTATCTATTTCTAATAGATATTTCTATCAAAAGACATATTTAACTCCAAAATTAACAGAAGACATTGAAGATCAAATAATGCTTAATGAGGGCACCAGAGAAACTGAGAAATCCCTTAACATTAAAAAACAAAATAAAAGCTGACAATACAGTTTATAATCTTCCAGGGTTTCTGTGATCTCTGTTTAATCATATATAAACGTGAGAAAAATTGTGCTAACTCAGATTGAATAACTCTTTTTAAAAAAAAGTTATTTTGAAGCTGTTGCACTACAAAAGTAATCTTCCAATTAGAAAAAAAAAAAGGAATATTTTGAAAGACTGAGTTTAAGACAGCAATTCTGGTGTTTGATCAATCCTTACACTGACATATTGCCAACTGAACTAATTAAAACATGACAGTATCTTGATCAACAATCAGAGGCAGAAACATCAATGTAAGAGGGTCATTGTTATTGGATTTGTAACCTTCATAATTCTTCATTTCCTCTTTATCTTCTCTATAGTAGAAATTATCTAATAAATTATGCAATTTGATTAAAATAATAGAGCATTTTTACCCTTTTCTTGTTAAATATATCAGTCCTGCATCTGTAAGAATGGAAACACCTCTGTCAAATTCTACAGGTGAGAAAATTGCCTATTTGCCAAGTTGATCCCTAAAAGAACTGCAGGATCCCTTTCTCAAATTTCAACTATAACTGAAGGAAGCTTTTCCTCCCTCTGTTTCTACAAAGGCCAGGCTCTCAGTCAGCCAGACTGCAGTTATTGATGGCCAGTTTGCACACACTGGTTCTCAACCCACCATTTACACTTTATAAAGCTCTTCCCTCCACTTCCACTCATTATCTTCAGTGTCTTCCCTGCATTCTGGTTGCTATTGGCAGGAATGGGTCTTTGCCAGAAGCCTTTCCACAGTCTGCTGTCTCCTCCATATGTCTGGCAGTTTGTATTTTGTTTTAGGTGATTTGTCACCAAATGGATTTCGAGGCAGAGTAGAGAGCTTGTTCCTACAGCTGTACACATTCAGCTGAGAATTAGGACAAAATAATTTACATTCAGTGAGGAGGCTGACATTTTTCTTGGAGCATTCTGCTTTAATCCCATTTGCATTTTCATAAGAAGCCAGTTCCTGCTGAACAACAAGATGAGGATGGTACAAGGTCTCCTAAGGGGCTCTTTTCTAAATCCATTCATGAAAAAACTCACTCATGGGAAAACCAAAACACTGTAAATTGTTCTAAATGTTGAGAACAAGAATAAATATGCATGTAATGCTTAATGAAACACTACACTCCATGAAAATGTCAGAAAGGGAACAAACTTGTCCTTCTTTCCATCTCAACTGTAAAAATCATACGGAAGGTGAATCCCAGGAGTAGTGGAAATTCTCACAGTATTTCTTCACATACTGGGGAAGAGGAACCTAAGCCTTGGAAGACTCAAACATGAGAGCAAGGAGGATATTTCCTGGCTAGGAATGATCTTGCTGTTGAGACAAATCCTGTCTTCTTTTATGTATAACACATCTTCATAAAAGTGTAATAACAAAAACAGCCCTCTGTCACCCTGTTTCCAGCACAAATCTAAAACACAGCCCTGCACCAGCTCCTGCCCCAGCCCAAACCAGCACAAGTCATTACTGATTAATTGAGGAACACTACACAGTTTGCAAAACAAAATGTCCTACCCAATTTCTAAGAGGAAGTTCTGCTTGGTGTGTTAAAAGAAGGATCATGAAATTAATTAGAGGTCTTTCCTCCAGATAAACACATGTGGCTCATTAACATTAATGAGAAAAAGCCTTTTGTAGTGGTGGGAGAAAAATAAACCCCATGTGCAATTAGACATATATGGCTCAGTTAAAAAAAAAATAATAAACCCCAAAATCTTGCTACCTCAGTCCAGGTCAGTGATAGATACAAAGACCAGGAGGGATAATTTACTTCCCAGAAGATTGTAAAGTGGTAAAACTGCTGTACAAGCTCTCAGGTATTGCTGTTCCATTTGTATTTGCTCTAACAGATGGAACAGCAATACCTTGCTATTCCATTTGTGTTTTGCTCTAACAAATAGTTCAGGAGTGCAGGCTTTAAGGCACATAACACAGATGCTGAAATTTGGAAGTCACATTACTTGCTAGTGGGGAATCTGACACAGAAGGTCACAAAGAAACAAAATCAGAAAGCTGAGCATGAAGCCATACTAACCATGGGCCTAAAGCTGGAGGCAGACGGAATTTCCACTTCAGTTTTGAGTCAGAAAGGGCCCATTGCTCTCATGTCTGTGATGATTCCTGTTTGCCCCTGGCAGTTTAGGGCTGACCTGTTAGATTGATGACTGGGTTTTTTTCCTTTTCTTCCTTTGGTTCCCACTCTGTCCATTGTGTTTCATCTCTCTCCTTCCCTTGTCATTTGCTGCCTTTTTTATTCCCTTCCTGTGATCAAATTATTCCTTATGAGCATTCCACTGGATATTAAGGCAGNAGGCAGTAATTATTTAAACACATCTCCACAAATCTGAAAAGGAGAGATAATGCATGCTGCACTGGAGAAATTGGTCACAAGGGTTTGAATTCATAGAGGTAAGATCAGCAAGAGTGCATTTGAACTTGCTTTCAGCTAGCTAGGACTTAATACCAGAGATTCAAGAAGAGCTTTTACAACTAACAGGAGTTGTGACTGAAACCAGAAATGGCAGCTTCTGGCTGCTCCAGGAAAACATCTAAATGCTAGGAAAAGCATTTCTCTGCAATAACCAATTTTGCTAACACATCAAATACTGTCACAGTACTCTGATCTCCAGTGAATCCTTAGTGCATCCTGTATTGCCCTATAACTCTCTTCTCATGTCTTTCAAAAGTAGAAATCATATGTAAAAAGGAAAAGAGCTGTGCCATCATCACCACCCCTGTTAATAGTTTGGAAAAATATGGTAAAGGTTGAGAAAAATCATTATGGGGTAGAAAATGGGGACCAAGAGGAAATCCACTTCCAGAAATGTCAGCAAGACTGCACATGGCACTAAGGCCACATGGCCCCTGTTTTATAGCAGTTCTTCAGAACATGCCAAATTTCAAAGTCTCTCTCTGATATGACTGCAGTGATTATCATAACCTGCATCCCATCCTAAGAGCTCCATATGTGACATTTCCTACTTTGCATAAATTCACAGGGAGGTTTCAGTTCATATGTTTCCTCACAAATGGCTCAGCGTGGATCTCAGAGATGCAGACTTACAGGAGCTGGGTTACAACTTTCATATCTGTATTTCATTCACATCAAATACTTTATTTCTCTGACATATATCACGTATCAGGCTTTTGGTCTCGTCACTGAACTTCCATTAGATGCCTAGGGAAAAGCTCTATAAATGGTGTTGCATTTAATTTTACACTATCCTTGCTCACCACTATGACTGCACAATAAAATAAATGTTTTATAGTTCTAGAACTGAAGAAAATGCTCTGATTTTAAACACATGAGTGGGAAAAACAATAATAAAATCTTTTAACAACTACTGATGTGAATTTACTACTTCCTTATTTGTATTTGCAGTATTTTCCTTATTTTATTCATATACCTTAGGGGAAAAAGTATTAATTGGAATCTGAGGCACCCATATTCATTAAAAGTAGCAATACCACATATCTATATGAATATGGATGGATGTTGTAATCATATCTTGACTACAAATCTCCATCTGTGTGTGAAATGTTGTGTTCTGCCATGCTGGCTGCTCTGAGCTGTGTCCCTGAGCTGACTGCCCCAGGCTGAGCACAGCAATTCCAAACACTGCCAAGTCTGGAGTGCCAACAAGTCCAATGGCACGTTGGCAATATCCATATTGCTGAATTTCTCACTGGCAAGGGATAAACTGACAGTGCTAAGTCATCTCCAGAACCAATTGAAAATTATGTTGGAATTTACATGTTTAGAACTCTATACTCAAAAAACACTCCCCCCAAAACTTGTCTCCATTTCAATTCATGTCTCCATTTTTTTTAGTGGTCTCAATTTTTCCCAGTGAGAAAGTTGCAATTCCTCTCTGCGTGGGTATAGGAAGGCACAAGTGAAATCTGCAGCTTTGCCCCGATTTGTGGTTCAAGAAAAGAATAAAAAATTCCCTGCCTCCAACCTGTCAGATTTACTGTAAATTTCTCATTCTCTAAAACAGCCATAGATCTCAGAAAAGTCAGTGTGATGCCTTTTCCAAAAGAAATGTCACTTCAGAAAACACTCCTTTAAAATATAGTTATGCATACATTAAGAAAATTATATACTACCAAATTCTTTTTTTTGATTAAGTGTTCTTTTAGAGGAAAGACTGTATGCAAACCAACTCATAGAATCAGATACAATATTTAACATCACTTCATCAAGAAAAGCAGTGCAAAAATAATCTTCCTAAGATGATACCACACAAATTACACCAGACTTCCTTTAGAATTTGATTAGGTGAAGAGATAAATCATAATCAGTGCTCGTTATCTCTGTAGTCTATTTTTATTAACAATAACCTTCCCAACGTGAGCAGTAAGCAAGAAATCTGTATTTTAAGTCAGTTATTTTTAATCTAATGAAAATTCTACCTTTTAAAGCATCATGACTCAACTCAGCAGCTTTCCTATTTCACTTTGGTTTAGACTGACTCATTACTTCTCAGAGGACAGATCCTTGCAACAATGCTTCATTCTGCAGAGTGCTCAGGATGCTGATGATCATCTGTGCAAGATTTATTATTGCTTCCCAACAAATAAAACCCGTGCACTGGCTTTGCAAATCCAGATGTTTAGTGTTACTCATAAACCACAAAGGCTTAAATCCCACTGAATTCCAGTTCAGTGTAGTAATTTCGTTGCCAATTACATAATATAGCAAACAGCAAAGATTTGTTTTAGACCAATTTCCTCATTATGCACTAATAATGAGTGAATGATAATGAAAAACCCAATAAAAATTCCAACTCATTCAGCTGTTAAAATGAGCCAGATTTAAAATACTGGAATCTGCTGAAAGTCTGTCCTTTCTACAAATGCAGAATTGATATCTACTTAAAAAAGAATAATCATACTATTAAATTTATAAAGAATTAACTGGCTAATGTAAATTTAATTCAGCACACACTTCTGGCAAAATATTTTAATATTCTACCCTGTTTATTCCAGTGTAGAGAGGTTCTGTCTGAATAAATTGATAGATATTTCTCTTGTCATGAGTTCTGATAGTCCTTAATTGGAAATAATTTATTATGTTTATCGGAAGTTGCAGTTAGAAAGGGGAGGACCATGAAATTTCTCACTCATCATAATATTTAAGTAAACCCTGGAGCACAGGATGACGAGGTGGGCTTTTGGTTTGTTTTGTTTTTGTTCAAGTATCATTTGTACATTAACAATTTTCTTTACAATAAAAGCTTTGGGAATCAGTTTAAAATATGCAATCATAAAATATTGGGACAAAGATTCTACTGTAACACCAGCAGATTTTTACAGGGTGATACATTAAAAAGTAACCTCAGAAGCTCCATGTTGCTCACCTTAAGGTGAAAGCAATTTGGATTGTACACACCAATAACAGACTTATTGTCCAGTGTTCCTGCTCCAGCCTATCTTGCTGCTAATTAAGATTTTCATTTATTTGATATCCTAACACACAAATTTTTTTCTACATGGAAAATTCCATCGAGGAAATGCAATTATAAAATTCACCAGTTGTGCTATTTGGGTAGCTTGGTGCCATTTTTATTTTTAAAGCAACTGTTGTTGGTAACTTCTTCAAATAAATGGAAGGGTTATTTCTAAATTCAGGGGAAGGAGTTCTAATCATTGAGTGTCTGTCTTCAGTTTAGCCCATGGATGTGATTTCTCATGGCCCTGCCCAGTCCCAGAGAGGAACAGCAGGTTCCCTTTTAGTTCTTTACTAAAGGCTCAACCAGACCCAAAAGAGATTCACTGTTCAAGGCACAACTTTAAATCTGCCCATTTCACAACCTTGCCTTATCACATAACTGTCTCTTAATTTTCAAACAAGGAAATGATCAGTTTGCCAAATACTGCAGAGTGCAACCTCAGCCTTGACTGAAGCTGAACATCAGCTACCAAACAATTTTCTTCATTGTTTACACTCAGTTTGTGCCATAAAAGATGCCTGACCAAAGTCATGTGATTTGAAATTTGATCACTCAAAGTCATGTGATTTGAAATTTGATCACTGACCAGTCATGTGATTTGAAATTTGATCTCTGAGCAAAGTCATGTGATTTGAAATTTGATCACTCAAAGTCATGTGCTTTGGAACTCAAGAACACCACCCCGGCTGCTGAGAGCTATAGCCAACATAATCCTTGTATCGATTCACCTCCATGGCAATTATATGAAATTCAGTAATTTTTCATTCATAACCTTTAATACAATTGCAACACTTTAAGTTTCTTTATGAATGTAAGTGCAGGGACTCAATATCTTGGCAATGTTTTTAATGGAGTCTCCAGAAAAACATTAATTGTCGATATTTAATAGAGAAAATGATCTATGTTACAGTCTTTCAATAATTGCTACATCTGAATAAAAAGTTTAATTTTCTGTCTTGATTTTGAGAATTGCTGGAGTGGTTTATATTGTGTTGTTACACTTTTTCTTCCTGAAATTAGAAAATCTGATTTGATCATACCTTTATTTTCTATGTATGGCTCATGATATTATGATTATAGTTAATTTTAATTTAAATATGAGGATATAATGTATTTTTTTCTTAATAAATTTCCAAGATTACAGCCCCAAGTTAGACATTTTAGGAGGGAATACTTTTCTTACACACAGAGATGGGATCCAGCATGCTGGGGTTAGATATAAGAAAAAAGCCCTGAAAACCAAGGTATCATTGAAATATGTTAAGTAAATGAATATAAAGCTGTTTAATGAACAGAGCAGTACTACTCAATCTTCCTCTTCTGTTCATTTATTTGCTATTCATTATTACATTTCTGTCTTGAGATGTAATAATGAAAAAGCGAATTTTAGCAAAACCTCTCTCTGTAGCTTTAATTATCAGTTTGTTGCAAATATGGTATAAGGCAAGCCTGCTGCTTTTGTGAACACAAAAATTAATAGAAATTCACTATTTTAACTTGTAAAGATCTGTCTTGGAACATCTGCTATGACAAAATGAAATCATAACAAACAGGTGAATGCCAACCATGTTTCCCAGTTGGGTGACGCTTAAATTTATCAGAGGAGGCAACAAAGAACCAGAATCTTCTCCCAAACTTACATGAAAAAGTTGGCAATTTGGTTCATTTGCATATAAGTGTGAAGAAATGTAAGAACTTAATCTTTGCTTTAAGGGAAAATGTTCAAAAGACCACAACCTGTGGAGCTGCTGGGCCCTTTGTAGATTGGGTCAGGCTAACCTTGAAATACTGATTAGATAAAATTAATAATGCATTTGCTGCTGTAATCCTGGGTATCCATACATTAATGTAGGAAAGGCCATCCTCAGTGTTTTTATAGACTCACCAAGAACACGTATTAGCACAGCAGTCTGTCTGGTTGCAGCAGAAATACAATTATGCAAATGAGATGTGTGCTCCCTGAAGACTGCTAATAGAATGATTGACCTATATACTGTTTAATTTGTTCTCATGCTTTCTCTTTATTGTCTTCCAGCTGCACCAGAAATTAAAACTTGTTAAACTGCATTGCTCCCCAGTTATATATCAAAGGTGCTCGTGTCACTTTGTGTCAAAAGCAATTAATAGTTTGTGTGCTCCTTATCACCAGCAAGACATTGAGGGTTGTTTGGCTTTTATTTTGTTTGTTTGTTTTGAAAACTAATTAGTGCCTCTATAGACCCTGTGTGTTAAAAACTTGGGAAAAGATCTCAATTTATAGTTAATAGTAATAGTAGTAATATTACTACTACTAACCCTAATAAAATAATGATAATAATAATAACTCTAATAAAATAGTTTTTAAAATACGCCAAAGAATGGGTAATAAATTAAAAATAATATTTTTTTAAAAAAAATACAGTAGGGAAATTGCAATGATTTCACTGGAAAGAGTTGTTTTTATTTAAGAGCTATCTAAGTGTTCTCTGTTAATACATTGGTGTGCTTTATCTATTCAATATATCAAAGTTCAAGCAGGACAAGAAAAATTTGTCAGTAGCTGTCAGTGGGTCATTGGTGAAGCCATCAGTTTGCAGACAAGGCTTATTTTGCTTCACCTTAACAATTTCTTAAACTCAGATTTTTACAGTTTATTCCATTAAATGTTTGCAGACAGGTAAAATGTAAGTGCTAAATGAGATATTAAATGAAACACAAATTTAACTCTAGTTGCTAGTCAGAAAATGAATTTGCATAGAATTAAATAAAATATCTTGGATAAAAATGAGCAGAACAACTCTTCTGTGCCAAGTTGATAAATTATTATGTGACCATGTAGTCAGAACAAAAGTGTTATTTCTATTATATCAGCAATATTTAGGACCAATTCCCTCTTGAGGCCTCTAAAAACACATTCAGCCCTTTAGAATCCCCCCCAAAAAAATTCTTCAGAGGTTGTGTGAATCACACCTCTCTTTTGAGGTTGAACAGGTCAAGAAACTAAAGCAGCCCAGTGGGTGCAAAATTCTCTGTAGTTTGGGGAGCTACAAGAGGCACCCAATTAATTTTCAAATGGTGTTTGCACTTTGACATTTTAAATCTGCTGTCACTGGCATTGGAGCCCAAGATCAATTGTCAGTTTCTGGCCCACACTGCATGGGATTAGTTGTATTTTTTAACCAGCTTTATTTTTGTGTGCTTGTTTATGGCAAATTTGCTTTTCCTAAGCTGTAAATATTTGATGGGAAACAAAGCAAGAAGTGAAAAGGACGTGCAAACCCTCACACTAAGCTGCAACATCCAGCAAAGGTCAGAGGGTGAAGGAGCACAGCACCGAGGTCTGACAGTAACCAGTGGCTCCATGGGTTGGGTTTGTCTGGGCTGGCTTTGGGGGGCTCCAGGGGTGGCCTCCGAGAGAAGCTGCCAGAAACCATCCCTGTGTCTGCTAAGATTCAGGTCAATCAACTCCAAGAGCCCACAGAGACTCATTCTGGAGCAATTTGGGAAGAACTGCAGCCCATGGGAAGGAGCCGTGCTGGAAGTGTTTGTGGAGAGGGCTGTATCCCTGTCCAGAGCACAGCAACCCACGCTCCTAACACAGGAGAGGGTTGAGCTGTATTTCCACTTCCCCTGAAATTAATGGAGTGTAGCAAGTGAAAAAAAAACAGGTGAAGGAGATTTAACTTCAGAGGTTGGTGAGGTATCCCCAGGACTACCTTTAACTCTGGCCTTTAGGGACTTCAGAGAGAACCCAGCCTTGCAGCCTGGTCAGAGACATGAGCTCCTCTGCAGGGCACTCACAGCAATTTATCCTCTAGAACATTCTCAGCTGAAGCCTCTCGCTGAGCTGTGACATTTAATACTCTCATATGTATTGAAAAACATTCTTGATACACATTCCCAGCTCCACTATTCAGATTGGGAGAGAAGAATTTAAGATATTGAAACTGTAAATGGAGATAACAGTGGAAAATGTCAGCTGTATCTGAAAGAAAAATCATTTGACAAGATAGATTCATTAACTCTTCATTCTTCTTCAATAAAATGATTTCCTGCTGTGTTTTTCAGACATTCACACCTCTCAAATACTAGAACTCATTAAGGTTGTTGTTTTTTTTTCTCCCTTCCTAAGAAGACAACACTGACAGCAAAGCAGCTCTTAACTCACAGGCAGCCTGAGACACCTGGCAAAAATGTGTGTTCATATTAACAGTTCTGAACAGGCAGTGACATGTTACCAACATGCTGAGAGAGAAGGAAACACTGCTGGGAATGGAATCTACATGAACAGATCTGGAACAGAGATATCATTCTCTGCTGTGAGTGAAGAACGAGTGGAAATTCACATTTAAGCACCTGAAGAAAACAGAATTGGGAGTTAGAGGAGCAATTATGAAGGAGCTGCTCCAGGACACCACTCAGAAATAAAACTGAGGAGTTTTCCATGCCATGGCCTCTGTTCTGACACCACCTCCAGCACGGGAGGTGCAAGAGGATGTCAAAACCAGGAATGCAGGTGACAGATGAACCACTCAAAGCCCTGTCTGAGCCAGGGAAAGGCAGAGACTGTAGCAGCCTGTCCTAGGACTGCTGAAAGGTGAACTGAGCAAGCTCCAGAGGGGAAGGGCCACCCATCCCAACTGGGTTCCAGAGGGTTATAAATGAGCTGCCCAGCCATTGCCAGCAAAGAGGGAATGGAAAGACACAGCACTTGCCAGCTGGTGTCCCTTGTCCCCTGTGCTGAGAACAAATTCTCCTTGTTAAACTCCTCATATACATAAACCACCCTGTGCATGTAGAGCATGGAGTGGGTAAAATCAACTTGCCCAAAAGATTTTCCATAATAAGATATATTTCCTTTTCACAGGATCTTTCATTCCATTTATTACAGTCATTTCCCTGCAGAAAAGTTCAAAATATGTCTTATTTTTTCCCCTGTATTTTCTCACTTCCTAAGCTCACCATAGGAATTGAGAATTGTTAGTGGCCATGCTTGTAAAAAGTGAAATTTAGGCCAAATAGTTAAGTTTATTGACTGCAATGTCATATTGTGTAGCTCCACAATTATGTCAATTGTGTAATTCAGGCCATATTGTCTGTTACAGTATAAATCTTCTAAATCCCACATGATTTATGCAACTCATACTAAAAGTTTTGAATATTCATGACAATCCTCACAATCTGTAGGCAAAATATACCCATAATAATTCACAAATCATTTAAAATAATTAGTACTTTGGAGGATTTTCCTTCTGTGATCAATAATTGAACAGTTAAAGGGGTAGAAATCTGTCAAGTGAATTATTCATGGTAAATGTCTCACCCACTGCAAGCAGAAACTTCAAAGAGCACAGCCCTGTTCTGCTGCCTCAGACAAGGAGCAGTGGATTACCAGGGTTGCAGATCCCACGAGGAAGAGTTCAGGTTCAAGCATTTAGTGAGAATCATATGAGAACTAAAATATGGCTCAGCACAGGGCAGGAAAGTCAAGGTTAAATAGACAACAGCAACTTTATCAGTAAACCTGGGTTCTATGCCCCAGTGCCAATAATCTGCATTTCCATGTATAGAATCAAACCAGGGTGAACTTTAATGATGCCATGGGCAGACACAGGGAGAGCTGCCCAGCCCCTCCACTCGAGCATTTTTGAGTCATTTGCTGAGCACTATAAACTGTGAAGGCTCCAGACAACAGAACTAAGGCTATTTTCATTAACAAATAACTCCTCTTCCTTTTTTCAATGTATCTTTGTGCTATAGAGATGTAACAGAGTTTGAATCATTGTTTTTAAATCAGTTAACTAGTTTGTGGTTATTTTATTTTATTTTTGTCTTCCAGGTGTAATTAATTGTCATTATATACTAGTTAGATAAAAGGTAAAGAAGTCTGGAACCCTGAGCTGGGAGTTCCAGATGTATTATTTTTTTTAAACACAAAAACTGTTGCAAATATCATTTATTAACATGAAATTACATTTCAAAAGTACATCATTAATAGAAAAATAGCTTGCCAATGAAGATTAATAGAATACCATTAGAAGACATGGATTTTCTAGCTTTATTAAATCAGTCTCCTAGGAGCAAATTGTGTTAGGAGAAGATAATCTCACTGAATATTCCTATGCATGTGTTGAAGATTATTTTTTATTAGCTTGATATATTAAGGCTACAGTAAAGTGCAAGAATTAGTATCCTGATTTCTTATCACAAATGATACAGAGCACCAAAGCACTGCTCTGCAATGGATGCTTTGCTAAGGAATATCTTATTCATGGTTTAGAGAAGAAAGATGATTACAATTTCTAAAATTGCTAAATTCATTTTAGAAGAGAAAGAACACAGTCAGGAAGCAGAAATGAAAAATCTGTAAGGCCTGTATGGTATAGCACAGGGTATAAATAAATCACTACATCTCTGAAAGCAGAGAAGTTTCCCCTCACCTGACCCCCATCCAGCCACTCTGAGGAGCAGATAGAAGAAAATGATGGATCTTTGCTCATCTTTACTATTTTCTATTTCACAGACTGGAACGAAAAGATGAAAATCTCATGTGATGAGATTTTAATGACATGAAATATGAAAGACAGTTCAGACAGGAATCCTGATCTGAGGATGGTACCTGAAAACTCTAAAGCACTGCTCTCCATAGTTGGCTGTAATAGAGGAGCTTGAAATGCTTGTACATAATTTGTTCCTCAGTTTCTTTTTTGGAGGAAATAGAGCTTGCTCTTAGTTTAATAAATTCACTTACAGGCTGAAAGGAAGCACCAGGAAGAGAAGGTTTAAGGGAACATAGGGAATAGCTGCTTAAAACAATCCAGCTAAAGTGAAACCTCAGTGAGGTGCTGGAATGCAGACTCTTTGCTCAGGGCTTAACCAATACTTTAGAGTTGGCATCTGTGACAAATTGGTTCTGGATTATTAGTCACACTTCAGGCTATTGTTGAGGCATCAATCTCTCATTCCATGGCATCTGCTCATTCACTAACCTGTGCAGCTTTGTGTCAGAAAGTCAATTTTTGTCCAAGGATTTGATAGATGTTAATGTGATTGTTTCAGCCTCCATCCTTTTGTTCTGGTGATGATGGCTCGTGCTTTACTCTGCAGAATCTTTTAACACTGAGGCTTGATTGGATAATAAGGCACAGGTTTTGAATTCATCTCCCCCTGTCCTCTGCCAAGGAACAGATTTCACTGCTTAAGATACAATTCAGCAACAAAACCCCAAAGAAACTGGGTATAAGTTCTCCCTGTGCCAAGCTGGAACATTTTGTTGTTGGCAGATGTTGCTTTGTGATGGAGTGTGGGGCTGATGGATCCCACCTTGATGTCTCTGGGACTCAGGACATTCATTGCCTGCTGACACTGCTTCTGGATTTAAATTTATTTTATTTTATTCAAGATTGCTTTATCTTTATCTAGACTTTTATAGTAAGAGGGATAATACAAGTTTTAGAACAGTTTTACTTAAAATGGGATGGATTTTATAAGCTTTTACTTGGGTTACCCTAACTATAAGAATATAGTTTAAAAGGAAAAATGATTATATGTGTCCCATTCCATTATTACCCAGTGAATTAATTTCTGGTTTTAGCTATAAATACCAGTTGAGAGATATTTGATTAAATGACTAACCAAGCATTAATAAATTCTCACTACTGTATGAAATAAATTATATATTAACATAAGGTTCTTTATGACACCTGATCCCCCTTTGAAAACACAGTCTCTACCTCAATTATTTTTTAAATCAGTACTGTAAATGATAACTAAATTTAATGCTCATATTCAGCACTGTGAAATCAAAATCAAAAATATATAATGGAACCTTACTTCAAAATTAGATTCATAGTGAGACAAATTATGCATCTGATGGATTTCTTTTCTAAAAGTGAAGAATTCATATTTAGATTTTTAAGATGAGACCTACTTTGTATAAAACAATGGTCACTTTAAAACTGTAACACACAGAATTCTTTTATTTTTCAAAATGTCTCAAACAGAGTGAAATAGTTCCCGTGGAATGTGTGGCACAAACTGCAGTTCCATGAGGAAATTGATATCTGTTTGTTGCTATAGTCCCCCTAATTAGTATTGCTGCTCTTACATATCTGTCAAACACAGGATGGACCAACAAAACCTCATTAGCTGCTTCAACTCCTTTCTGTGCCACGTTTAATCTTGAGCTTGTCACATTTAAATTTCTTTAAACCTTAATAATATTCAAGATCATGCACTTGTGTTAAAGACAACATGTGTTGGAGCCATAATGAATGGCTGATGGGGAAGGATTCATTATGACTCAGACAACTTTTTTCTTTCTTTATCCAGGTCAGTCATTTATCTTTTCTATAAGATTTATGAGGTTGTTTTACCCAAACCAGTGGAAAACTAAAATCTAATAACTTGTTTTGCATTTCATATTTTGCTAATTCATCCACATTCTTGATCAATAATACCATAATTTTAATACCCACCTGTAAAGATGTGCTTAACTTAATACAAATATTTAATTTGCAATTCACATGAAGCATATAGACTAACTGAATTGCATTCAAAGACTCTAAAATATTTGGGAAAAGACTTGCTGGAATTTCTTAATTCCTTAATAAATATTTTTCCAGGAAATTCTAGATGTGAAGCTACTTTAGTTGTCAATATCAAGAGGCAAAAACTCCCAGCAATAAAGAGATATTAAGAATTGCCATAATTTAGCATATGCACCTTTGATTTCACATCCTGGAAAGCAGCTGCAGAGGTTTGCTACTCTGATATGTGCTCCCAGTCCATTTGAAGTAGTGGTAATTTAATAAATACTTGTTATCAAGAGTGAATGGAGAGCCATACCAGAAATAGAGCAGTGGCTACTATAGGAATATAATACTTGCATTAAAGTTTTATACAAAAAGAGGACGTAGGAATTCTTCTTGGAGGGAGATTGGGCAATTAATTTGCTTTTATGCTCCATAATGCTTTTGTCAAAGAAAGCTGGATGCAGAAATCAGGCAAGAAAGGCCTGCAGAGAGCTTTTTGTAGAAACCCCATGATGGACAACACCAGAGCTGTACCCCAGTATGTGACACAAGAACCAGACTTGGGCATCCTCAGGGGCTGAGAGCAGATCCTGAGAATGATGGGACAAGTGACATTGCTGATGTTTCCAGATGGTTTTGAGGAGCTGAGCCTTAAAGCTCCAGCCACAAAGGCCAGGCTGGGGCACAAATTTCACCATGCCACATGAAATGCAGCCACAGTCCTAAGGTTGGCCTGGTAAGAAGTGCTAATATAATATAAAAAGGTTATTTCCTGTTTTCCTAGACAGCTCCTAAATAAATAGATGCCTACAAAATTTTCCAGCTTTAAAAGAATGAGTACCATTAATGCCTTATGGGGACTGTGCCAACAGAAATAAATTTTAGACAAATACTTGTTATATTCACCAACCCCACACAGCCTCTGTCATCTGCCACATAAACACATTAAAAGACAACAAGTTCTAGAAAAAGTGACCTTTTTCTCCTTTTCTGATGAGGTAATAATATTGTACACCATTTTGGATGAGGATATCTACAGGATGAATTCATTCTCTGCACAGGTCATGTATAGAAATATTTGAAAAGCAATGGTAAAAAAATAATAGTGTTGCAAAAATTGAAGTAAATCATTAGATATTTTTGTCTTAATGAAATTAGTTCATGTATTCTACTTCAGGATCTTAAAGGGAAGAAAAATAATGTGATATTTGAAGACAGGCAAGGAGTATCTACTCAAAGGAGAAATGCCTGCTACAAGATCTCTTCTAATAAGCTCAGAATTCACATTCAAAGTGAGAAATCAGAGAACACATCTATTTGGGCATGCTATAATTAATGACTCATTTTTATTGATAGCAAGGTCAGGTTTTTTCATGTTTAATAAATCTTTTTATATAAGAAAGATAAGGCAGGGGTTAAAACACTCTTTTCTTCTTCAGTTCTCTGTGCTCTGAATGGAAACTAGCCACAAAATGTCACCATTAATCCTCTAAATCTTAGCCTAAGTTCTCCTGATACATCTAATATTGTGAATTTGAACAACAGAAATTGACTCTCAATGTTATTGACATAAATGTTATGACAAAAGCCTAATTTTTGCTTTAGACACCACTGAAATGAACAGGAAGACACCTTCATGTCATGTTGAGTACTTAATATTTTCCTTCTATTTTTCATTACCTGCTCTGATTAAAGAGGTCGATTCCTATTCTAAAAATGATGTCCAGAGAATAAATTAATAATTTGCTGTGTCAATGCAATTCTTCTCAAGTGACAAGCTGCAAGTCCTTTTACACTGCTTTGCTGGCCAGATGATAGTACCCAATTTATTCAGGTTATCACATTTTCTAAGCTGTTACCCCTCTGGCAGCTATCACTCTCCATCAGAATCACAGGCCTAACCCAATAGCTGATTATTTCTAGATCTTTAGGCAGCTGTCCTGTTGATGTGATTTCAAATGAGATTTATTCCTTCTAACAGGAAACCCAGGGTTGATTCATTCAACTTTATGGTACCGTAATCATCAGGAAGCAGCTATCAGGCAGCCTCCATTTTATTTAAACTGCATTGACTAGCTCAGTTCATGATTTTCTTCCCTAAATAGAATGAAATTATGGAATGAATAGTTTTCCTAGGTGATTGCTTCATTTAAATACTTAGGGGTTGATAAGAAAACTTCAAGCAAAATTCTGAGTACAGTCTATACTAGATGTACTGTCTGTTTGGCTTTAAGATTGGAATATGGACTGGTTAAAAGCGTGATTAAAAGGCAAAATAAAGTAATTGAAATATTTATTGTGTCCAATGCTGTCAAGTCCCTTCCTCTTAGTAAGGAATAGGACATGTAACATCATAACATCTTTTATTTTTTGCATTTAATTCCATTCACACATCTGTCTTGTGCCAGTTACCACAGAACCGTGGAATGGTTTGGGTTGGAAGGGACCTTAAACACCCTCTAGTTGCAAGCCCCCTGTTAAACCATCCAACCTGAAAACTTAATGCACCAAGCCATTATCTTCTATATTTAAGGGCATAAAAAAAGCCATTAAATGGTCTGTTTACCTCTCGTGCAGTGAGCTCATACCCACTGAGGCTGAGCTGGATGTTTAGCTGGTTCCATCAATAAAAAGGTAAAGAAGAAAACACCACAGTGCTGTCACAAGATTTGTGGTTATTGCTCATGTAGCTGCTCCAAGGAGAGGACAGGATGGCACAAATGAGAGTGAGAAGCAAATCAGGGTATTAGAATTGAGTCTGATTATTTGGGCCCAGACTAACCCTCACACTGTACACGTTTCCTGTCTTAAACCCAGCTTTGGTGCACTCCTCCTCTAAACCAGCTTGGGAAATTAGATATTCTTTCTCAAATATCCCTTATAAACCAAATAGCACAAAGACAACTGGAAGGGTTGCGATGCCATTTCCTCATCCCTGCCTTCCTGAGCAGAGGTTGGAAACACTAAACTCCCACCCAAAGCATCCTACTGCAAATTCGAAATTCGTGGCAATTTTGCATCTTACACTCTTCTTACCTGCCCAGGCCAGGGGCACAAAGAACAAAGAGCCAGCACAGGAAATCTGCACTGCAACGTTCTAGGCCCACCTTCAGGCTTCAAAAATTGTCACAAAAATAAAATAACATGTGCATTAAAATACACCGTGTTTCCTGGAAAATTTCATCATAATTTGTCATTCATTCTGAGATATTCATTTGTCTAAAAGCAATTAAAGCTTAATTGCTGCATAACCTGAATAATTTAGAAATGCAAATTAGGATAGCAGGCGAGCAAGTATGTGTTCATTAATTTCTTTGTTATCACCATCTGTTTAATTAAAAAAATGAGTTTTACTGAATGACAGCTTGCTAACTATATAAACGTTTTCCTTAATTGAAAATGTCTTTTGCAATTGAGGTCAGCATCTGACAAAAATTGTTTGAGCTTTTTCAAAAAACATTTTCTCTAAACAAATTGTTGTATTTTTAAATTCACATTAAAAAAACATTGCCAACATATGCAGTGTAATTCAAGAAATGACATCTTCACTTCTTTATGAAAAGCCATAATTTTAGGAAAAAAAAAATCAGTGCTTTGGAAAAGTGATGGTTATTACATGAAAGGTATATGCAATTTATCATCTTTATTGTAGATTATTTTGAAAACTTTTATAAAATCCAGACTCAAAGTATGAATACTTCTGGCAAAAAAAACAAAACAAAACAAAACAAAAAAAACCAAACAAACAAAAAAACCCCAAACAAACAAACAAAAAAAAAACAACAAACCATCTGAAGAAAGAAGGAATACTTTACAAGATGGATCATAGGACATGGTGTTTTTGTTTCAGAAATAAAAAAAAGTAATAAAGAAGTTAGTTCTTTACAGTTATATACAACTCTTCATGATTGATATTAATCAAACTCCTTTTATTTCACATGGTTTTATTCCAAATACCTTCACTCCATCTGTAGCAGGGTGGGCAGGCCCTGGCACAGGGTGCCCAGATTTGCTGTGGCTGCCCCTGGATCCCTGGAAGTGCCCAAGGCCAGGTTGGACACTGGGGTTTGGAACAGCCTGGGACAGTGGGAGCTGTCCCTGCCCATGGCAGGGCTGGCACTGGATGGGATTTAAGGTCCTTCCCAACCCAAAGCATTCTGGAATTCTGTGATTTATAGATGCAGGAAAAAAGGAAAATTATTTGTACCATATGAACATATGTTTTAATGTCACGGGTGTACTGGAACTTACATTTATCTTGAGTTGGTCTAAACAGACAAAACTGGGTGGCTGAGGACAGAGCTTTGAATAAATAATAATAATAATATTGAATAAATAATGCCTGTGTCTGCCAGCCCACTGGGAGTTAACCAAGATTTAAGCCAACATTCCCATAGTTTCTATGAGCTCAGTAAACTCATCATCTGGGGCTGAAATCTGGAGGAGTGAAGCAGGACAATGTTCTACTCCTGTACTACAAACTCATCTATTATTCACCTTGTGTTGTTTACACAATTAATTATATTACTTGGCTGTAATTTAAGTGCACTTGGCTTCTACTGTCTCCCACTGCATTTAATAGAAATTTTCTATTATGGCTTCTATATCAGCACCAACACATTTACAGAGGGCAGAAAAAGGCCTTTCTGCATTGAAGGCAACAGTGGTGATAAAGATGACAAAGCTTCAGTGATTTACACTGGAAAAAAAAAATCCCCAAAAATGCACTTTCTCTCATGCTACTCTTTGCTGTACCCCCTGTTGTAGTAAATTACTGGAGATGTATGTATTGCCTTGAAATATTTTGTTACTAGACTAAAAAGAGAAATAAAATGATCATGCAAAGTCATGTTTTTTCCCTTAAACAGTTAAAAAAAAGTGACCTGTCCAGTGTGGCTGAGTGCCAGCACATCAACAGAGTCAGGCTGGCACTGCAAGGCTCAGCCTCGTGATTTGGTAATTCCCTTGCATGAAGAGTCTCTGTTCTCAATTAAATGGTCTTTAGATTTTTCTAAGCATTGTCTAAACATCATCTGATGTTTGCAGGCTCTTCCTGAATGTGGAAACAACCGCTCTGGTTGGCACTGAAGGCTTTGGGTAACACTCAAAGACTGAGCAACTTTTTCATGACAGGAGAATCCAACAGGGACTCAGGAATCCCAAACCTGGATCTGTTAGGGAGGCAAACTTGGTGTGACTCAGGTCATAAAATCCACAGCTTTGTGAAATGGGAAAATTCCTTATGGACCAAAAACCTGGTAAATTGCTGCAAGACATTTTTATTTTCTCATGATTTGGAGCTATTCTAAATTGAGTGTGGATATTAATGTGTTTTCATGGAAATTCAGTGAAACTACATGGGAGATTTAACAGAGAACACACTCATGTGGAAGTACAGGAGGGTGAAAAATTGTGGAGAAAAGCAGCAAAGAATCCCACTGAATATACAAATACAAAACCCCAAGCAAACAAAATCAAATTACAAGTTACCAGCATGGGTTTGTCAAAGTTGCCCAATCCCAATGTTCTGAGGTGTTAATTTCTAAGTACCATATTAACATTTTTATGCATCAAAAGATCTTTTTGGCTGGATATTTTTCCTCCCTTCACTAGATGGCAATATTGTATTATATTCCAGTATATAAGTAAAGTTTAAATAAACAAGGCACGAAGATAACCAAGTAAACCGTATCAGTGCATTAAAAAAATTAAGGGATAATTCAATTAAAAATTCCCTTCAATAGCTTGTATTTCCACAACTTCTCTCAGTAAGAATATCACTTAGGTTTTCTCTTTGATAAACCACATTCCACTTTGGTAGTACAGTGAGATTCAGCACTTTTTCCCCTCCAAAGGATATCAACGCTCCCTCTGCAGTTCCCATTGAGAGGAATTGCCAATTCCTATTTCTGTGCACATGGCAACTAAAGGGAAACCAAAGACTAAGTGCAAACACACTTCATCTTATTATTCAAAGTCATTAACAGAGTTTCCTCATTACTCCTGTGTACGTGGTGGCATTGTTTGGGATCCCTACTATGTGACCTTTCTAGCCCTTATAGCTCCCTGAATTTTCCTTTACCTCAACAAGAAACCACATGGGATTAATTCTCTTGACTTCTCAGATTAAAGATGTGTTTGTTTCCACTCTTTTCCTGTATCTTTACAGCAAGAACCAAGTGAAGCAGGAAACATTAGACGAAGCAGAAGACTGATTTATTGGTTAAAAGGGAAGGCAAATGCATTACAGAAGAAGAATGAGAAAGTTGCAGTGACAGAACCTGCTTCTGAAGTGTGTTCTAAACATTAATTGGACCAGGAAACAGAACCTCAGTCAAGCCTGCGTGCTCAGGTCATTAAGCAAAAGATTTATTTGGAGATTTTTCAGATTCACTAGCTGTGTAACCTCGACAGGAATGATTGAGAGAGTTTGATTTCAGGTGAATGAACACCCATTTGCTTCAGGCATGTTTCTGGTTGGTAGGAAATAAGGTATTTAAGATTCAGCTTTTGAGAGCTGGCAAGAACTAGTGCTAGTGCACACAACCTGCAGAGTCCGGAGAAATTGTTTTAATGATGAAAGGTGATTAGGAACCAGTCCTGATGGAAGCAGCCTCATTTTTCTTCCACAAAGCTACTCCTTTCCCCTGGTAAACTTTCATATGGTGGCAAATCAAAGCAGTCTGAGAAACAGTTCCCTGCCTCCTGGTCCACTTGCTATCAAAAGGGCTTGAAAAGTCTCTTTAACTTTGAAAAAGTCATCTGGTGTGATCAGGACAGCTTTGACTCTGGTACTGCAGCTGCAGCACTACTGCAGTAAGAGACCCAGTGCTTGTCAGGAAGGGGAGCCCTTGAGAAAAACACCAGCAGACACACACACACATCTCCTTTGGGCACCCTGCACAGATATCCAGGCAGACAATTCCAGGAGACATCCAGGAATTTTCAGTCCAGCCCTGACTTACTAATGACTACATGTGTAACAGCTGTAAAGCAAGGCAATAAACCTTATATCAGAGCTTATTATAAGCTGTTCATTTCCTGACTCAATTAGGAGATCATTATATCATCTAAAAGAACTGAAAATTTCAGATGTGAATCTCTAAGTGGCTCATTCTAGATACATATCACTGAAAATATTCTGTTGATAACAGGCAACCATACAACAGAATCCATTTCAGATATTTTATTGACCTTTCCTCCTATTTAAGTCTTTGCTTAGATCATTGCTGCTTTCAATATATTCACTCTAATTAATTTTAAAATTCTGTTTTACAGGCTAAAACGTGTTTTTTTTTCTTTTTGAATTTATGTCTGCATTTGTTTTTAGCATTTCTTCCCCCTTTCCTCCTTGTTCCATGAGGTGTAATCAAAGACATTACCTCTGCCTATAAACTTTGTCCTCCTAAAGATTCTTTGTACCCAGCAAAATACCACTGATACATTCCCCTGGGAAGTGATGTAGTGAAAATTCATGAAAACAGAATATACCTAATCTAGTTCCTTATTGTTATTGCCTCATGCAGTAACATCATCCATTTGGCCACAGACTAACACAAAGGTAATTGGATTTTGGCTCTCGTTAATTCCAGTGGAAAGCTGTAGAACCTCACTGCTAATCAATTAGAAACATCTTTTGGCTTCTAGTGAGGTTTTGTACATGGAAAATGCAGTTATTTTTTCTCATTTCATCAGTAACATTTATTCTGGGCTTCTGCAGTACTCAGGACAAGCAGTCATATCTTACAGGGCTAAAGAAATTGTTGGTTTTTAGGCTGTTTAGATAAAATTGCTCCATTCCAGTTTATGTATGTTCCACTTTGGATCCATCTGTACTGAGCATGGGACTCCAGTTATAAACTGACTTCAAGGTCCTCTCTGCACTTACTGTGCAATGAAATAAATTCTTCCTGATTCCTGGAAGGAATAATTTAACTAATATGGCTTCATGTCCCCATAATACACTATAGAAAAAAAACGTAGAAATAAAGATTTTTAGGAACTACTTTTTCTGTCACAGTAACCTTGGCATCTTATTTACTACTGGATTGTGCCTTTGTGAGAAACACCAAAAAAAAAAAAAAAAAAAAAAAAAAAAAAAAAAAAAAAAAAAAAGATAGCAAATAGTTGTCCCATTCAAGAAACCATTAAATGCCTGTATTCAAGTCCAGGGTTCTAAATCAGCTTCAGTCATGGAGGATTATTTCATTCTAACACTTTTTTTTTTGCTCACTACTTCCTACTTTTTATGGGAGGGAAAAGGAAGAGAAAGGAAATGTCTCATGAATTCAAAGGCTAAGGATGTGTTTTGCTCTTCAGAGAGGTTAGAAGAAGGTGAGGTTAAGGAGTAAACTGAATGGATCATTTTTAGTATTCTATTTGAATAAAATTTAAATTAGAGAAGATGTATACCACAGTATTTTTGAACTGCAATATGCAGGCTACTACTGAACTCCTCCCTTGCTTATTAAATTGGGGATAGAATAACAAAGGGACAAAGGCATGCTCATTTAAACCCATAGTTGGCATGCAAATCACTAATAAGGAGGGTTTGCAAAATCTCTGATGCAAATTGTGTATAAACTCGCAGGGTGAAGTGATAAGTGAAAAAAATGATTTGGGCTTTAAGCACTTTACAGCCTTTTATACCAAACTTTGACACACAATTTATTACAGCAGAATAACATCATCTTTACACCTACAAGTGCTTTTAGTGAATACTGGAAATGTCTTCTGCATATCAAACATTCCCACATCAAACAGAAATGGTGAATGGGCATTGTGGCTGGGATGTGCATCCAGAGAGCCCTGCAGAGCTGCACCAGCAGCCTCATCATTCCACACTCCTGACTTGTGGCTCATGAGACCAAAGGAACAGAGAGTGCACCCGACAGCTCAGAGTGTTATCCCTGGATATTTGGGCTTAGGGATTGCAGTAACTCAAAGCAGGCTCTCTTGTTAGCTGTAAATAAATGGAAGGGGACAGAGCAAACAGCACAGCTCGTGCTGGTGCACAGCAGCACCCTCATGTTCCCTGCAGTGACCCCATGGCTGAGCCACCATCCCAGAGCAGCCTCACAGAAGGACAGCTGAGCTGCCCCAATGGACAGCACCACCCCTGACACTGCAGGGAACAGCTCTGTGCAAACCCCTCCAGGCAAAAAGGGATGTCTGAAAACTTCACTTTTCAAAGAACTGCCACCTCAAGGTGTAAATTTAACAATTACCCATCAGAAAATAAATACAAAAGATTTCATCTTTGGTTATATGCTGGAGCTATGATGAATTTTTGGGAATTCTCTGTAATCCATGACAAAGGGTGGGAGGGGAAGTAAATCACATTGCAGTCAGCTGATCCCATGACATTTCTTTCATTTAAGGTCAAAACCTCATTATTTCAATATAATGAAATCTGGAAGTAGACATTGGTTTCGATTTGCCTCTAACCTAAAATTCCACTCAGAACATTAAATGAAGTCACAACTTAATAGTGGTTCCTCATACAAATGCCAGAAAACATGGATGACCAGGGCAGCAAATGCCATGCCTGATTTTTGAGATACTTAGATAATATTTATTGGAGTGAGTTTGATGTATTCCACTGAGTTCAACACTGTTCCCTTATCAAAAATCAGTCCCTCCACTACAGTGATAACTGCTAGTCACAATCTGCTGATCTTTTGAAGTCTTTATTGACAAAGAATATTTAAATAGTGGTTCAGGCAGCAGCTTTTTTTATTCCAAGGCAGATTTCTCCGACCTACTTATTAAATTAATTTACCAGTGCTAAGGTATGATTCAAGAAACCATCAGCTACTCTAAACAGCCCCTACAGCTCCCACTCCTCAGCTTTTGTCTTTATCCTCATGAAAAGGCTTCAGACAATCACTGCTCTTGAGCTCCTTGAGAAGGAATGGGTCAGGAGAACAAGTGGAGCCAACAAGACAGAGTTCACAAATTAAATTACCAGGTATTTTAAGGCAGCAATGCAATTATATATTATGGAACTTCAAAGCTCAATACTCATGTAATCTTCCCCTTTCTCCTGTAAAATATATTTAACATTAAAAAAGTCAGGGAGGTCTCATCCTGAGGTCTGCTAGACTTTAAACACCTATTGATGAGGCATTTCAGTGGCTGTGGGGTGCACAAGGGGATCAGCTCAGCACCCTGGCCAAACACACACTGCTCCCTCCTGCTCTTACCCCCTCGTGTCTGGTCCAACTTGGGCAGCTTTCACCATTTCTGAGAGAAAATTCTGCACTTTCAAAGCTGCCCTTCCTCTCTGCCCCTTCCATTCATCACATTTCTGTTATCTCTCCCAACCTCAACTCCTTCCCCATTAGAAATTCACAGAAATACGAACCCCAATGCTTTAACTATTGAGTTGTGAGGAGTTTGGGATGCAGGGTTTTATTTTTAGTATATCAAGCAGTAGCTGTGTTTTCCAGATGGAAAGATGACACTACAAAGCACAGCACATATTTGTCTTCATGAATTTCTGCTGTTATGTCTCTGGCTGAATATTCATTATGAATTGATCAGCATATTTTATTGGTATGTCTCACACAGATTGTTTCTGGCTCTTGCTGCCTATCAACATGTTGATTCACCAACTGGTAGGCCATTTAATTTATCAGCTGTTCTCAGGGCTAATATTTAGAGGAAAAAAGCACAAAAATAACTAAAAAAATATTACAGAAAAAGAAAAGAAAGCCCTTATCAACTATTGTATTCAGCAGTGGCAAAGAAGTGCATCACTGTCTAAGCTCAGCCTAATCATCCTCCTAAAGTTGGTGTTGCCATGTTACTGCACAGCTTCAGCTGACCCAGGCAAAAGGGAATGAGGCAGCATCTCCTGTCTTCTTCCCCCTCAGGGAGAGCAGGAACAAGGCTGATTTGTTTATAACAAGTCTCCTAACTCCATATCCAAAGTGTCCTGCAGGACACTCAGAGCTGCTGCCATGTGCCAGAACAGACACCGGGCCAGTGTGATGACCCCAGATCACTGAGGTCTCAGTGTTACTGATGGCACTTTCAAATATAACTGTCACCCTGGTTTTGAAAGCCTTCTGAAAAGTTTATATTCTCCTGTCAGATTTTTCTCGTGCACTGTACTAAAAAGAGTAGTTTTGTTTCCATTCCTTCCTGCAGAAGGGAATGTGATGGACCGGGCACTTCACCAGTCTGGTTGAGAGGTGGGATTTCATCTTCCAATCCTCTCACACTTTGCAAACCCTGTAAAATTGTGTATCCAAAATAAACAGTTCTCTCCTTTTGGGGGCCTCTGCTGTTCCCTTAATTGTGGTGAATCTGTGTCCTTCTTTCGTGCCCGGGTGCTGCAGGTACTACATGAAACTGTTTAGAAAAGGATGCCTCAAAGTCTGCTTTTGAACCATTAAAAAACCTGCCTTATTATTTGTACCCTGTTTTCTGCAAAGAGAGAATAATCCTGACCCAAGTAGCACTGTGTGTTACACACCCCTTTTCAGTCAGTCTCTGATCTGTGGCCCTTGGCTGTTTTCAGTGTCAAAATACAGCCAGATTATATATACACGTCATAGATCACTTGATGTTTTGTTACATATGTCTCCAATTCATGCTAATTAACACTTCCAAACTGATTCTCCATGCAGTCAAACCTTTTGCCATCAGAGGCCCCCCAGATGAACCTTGGAAAGAAGCCTGTTATTTCCACAAACTTGGAATTAACCTTCCCAGAACCACAGAGCAGATGCTCAGGGGTGAGCATGGCAGAACCAGTTGCTCAAGTGAAGCTGTTACAAGTCTGGTCAGAGCTACAAAGTTCCTTAAAACTCTTCACATTAATCTTTCCCAGATGAAAAAAGAACATATTCAGGAAAAAAAAAGAAATGGAATTAATTTAGCCCTGGGCCTAAATGTTAGAATCTCACATTTTGTCCTGAACTCCTAAGAAACTGTATGGGGAGGTTTGGTCAAAGGTTGGACTCAAGGACCTCGGAGGTCTTTTCCAACCTTAATGATCCCCTGATAAAAAAGGGCCAGACAGAATCACTGTTCACACCCATGGAGCACAGACAATTCTCATTTGCACAGAACACAGTGAAAATCCACACAGCTGAGAGCTGCTCTTACAGTACCAGCTAAATGCTCTCAGCTAAAGCCTATTTCATCTAGGGATTAATTAGTGAGGTATTTACCTCACACAGGAGAGCCTTTTCCGATTTAAAGGAAGAGGCTAGAGGCCTTGCATACAAGAAAATGTGATACGACTTGTTCTTTAAAAACCTAAATTTTAAGGAGCATCTTTTCTTTTTACTAAGTCCCACTGATATTTATGATGTCTTCCAATATGGATACCCTTCCCAAAAAAGCATGAACAGCTGTTGGGGAGAAGATAAAGGCCAGTGTCAAAAAATACCAGTCATCCACTGATGAAGTTTGTACGGTAGGATGTATAAATAAAATCATTAAATTATACAGAATATGTCAATACACCTTCCTAACAATGCAGGGAAGTTTGAAAGTTAAATTAGAACAACTGGAAAGCCACTTCCATGAGAAAATGAGCAGCTCTTTATTTCAGCTTTAGCAGGTCCCTGTTCCTCGTGCACCACAGCACATCCTTTAAGGTGGGTAATTCACAATATTCAAAACTCTGTCACTGTTCCACATCAAACCTCCCACCCCTGCCCACTCCGAGCCCTTGGATTAGATTTCCAGACAAACTACTTTAATGACCCTTTAGATACCATTTGTTTTCACTCTTGGTGGCAATAATTGGAAATTTTACTTAAATTGTTTCACTTTGGCTTCATATTTCATGTGTTAGAGCTCAGCTGCTTTGCTGAAACATTTGTATAAAATCAGTCTTATAGAAAAACTGAAGGGTTTTTGAAATAAATGTTATGATTTGACATTTTATGAGTGAGCAGCACTTAAAAGTGAGAGCAGTAGAAGGTTATGCCCAAAGTCCTAAAATTGCTTTCATGTCCTGCATATAATTCAGGTTTAAGAATTGATTGCTATAGCAAACCATGAAAATCCAATATTTAATTTACTCACAAAGAATAAGTCACAAAAGCTGATACATTCTGCAAGGACATGTGTCTGTTGTAGCACTCGCAGACAAATCAACATTTTTGCATGGAAATAAGAAAAAGATTTCTCCATCACAGCAGTCAATGAAATCCTCAAAATATCTGATGGTTTGGTTCTTAAATATTTCACTGCTCCAAGTTCTTTTCACATAGAATTGTGTTCACATTAAATTGACAAGGGCAATTGCAAGGGCATGGAATCTGATCCTTTCACCAACAGTGCCCACTTATATAAAAATATACAGAGAAATTCAAACATTAAAAGGAAACTCAATGATTTTCCTCAAGTGATTCTTGCAAATACTTTTCAGCTGTACTTCTCTGCACTAAAATTTACATAAGAATAATAAATAATAATAATATAGAGTTTCTCTGCAGTTAAAATACAGGTACACATGACATTTTGTAGGCACTCAGTTTGCTCTGGAGGAGAAAATACAGAATTCACTATCAAGAACCTTGACTTGTTGCCTCATAAATTCTAAGTAATGTGTTCACCAGAGAGCAAGAGATATAAATACCTGGAGTTAACTCAATTAGACATATGACAAACATTAACAGTGTTGTGGAAAACAAGTTTTGACTGCTTTATTAATATTTTTCACTGGCAGAAACATTCAAAATGCCAGCTGCAAAAGTTACATTTTACTAATACTTCCATTATGCATGTGAAAATAAAATAAATTGTGCACGGCAACATCTCAAAACTGAATTAACCAAATCACATCATTCTGGGAACATAATTTCTGAAGAGCTGAGATGCTTCTCAACAGATAAGCAGCCATAAAAATTTAATACCTTCCAGCACTTGATTCTGCACAGAAGAAATTTCAGGATCTGCTGTAACTAAACACAGGCTACATTTGTAATAATACAACCACTCCAGCATCACTGGAAATGTCAGTATTGTTATTCAGCATGATTTCCTCTGGATGATGGCTGAAGTCAATTAGAATGACAGATAGCATCCTACTGGCTTATCTGATTACCTCTGACCTTTTAACAGCTGCAGAAAGCCAAAACAGCCCGAAAGAAGAACTCATGCATATATGACACAAAACTGGAATTTCATATCTGAGCCATAGTGAAGAACTCAGTGAATGTCAGCAGATTTCTGACAAAGCCTATAGCAAATCATTTCTTGGATGGTTTGGCACCACCAGAGCCTGTCATTTATTATGCCTGAGTACTGACAGGGGACATCAACTTGATTAATTTTATATCAATACAGATATGAAAGTCATTACAACATTCAGTCCATTTTAAAAATTTGGAATTTGCTACCCAAAGTAACCATTCATTTTGAGTATTATGTCTTTTATCAGAAGGTTGGTTAGATGATTTAAGGCTAGGCTTCACAGGGAAACAAAAATCAATATCAAATGCAACTGTGTATATTCAAAAAAATGTGCTTTATTTTTGAACAACTGATTACCAACCAATTACTCAGAGAAGTCTCTCAGAACTCACATGCCCTTTCTCATTCCTCAGACATGATTAGTCAAATGTGACCCTGATAACTGATCAAAAGCTTATCTTTGTGTTGCTAAAAAGCCAGAAACACCCAACCCATTCATGATGCTATTCTGAAAAAGCCATCCAAAATGGAGCTGCCCATGCTTCTCATAATAAGCTGATATTAATTTCAATTGTCTTCAAAATCTTCTATTAATTCTCATGGAATTTTCCTAACTGATAACATTGGTCAGAAATGGTTTTAAATTCTCTGTACAAGAAAAGCTCTCAACTCACCCACCAGCACAGAATAATAGAATAGAAATTTCACAGTTCCACAAATGAGATGAAACCCCAGCTGTCCTCAAGAAAACACTACAGCCACCATTATCTGTACCTGGAGCAAAGTTACATCCTAAAATCAGTGATACCATGAATTATCTCTATTGGGAGTCAGCTGAGAGAATGAACACTGCAAAGACACCCAATGGTTGCATTTATTGCATTCTTTAAAGATGAAAACAAAAAATACCAGAATCTGTTGACTTCTAAAACTTATGAACTATATTTGTAGTATCTGGCCAACTGAGAACAAAAGAGAGAAAAGTAAAATATCCACAGAGTTTTTTATCCTGCCTGTTGACTTCTAGCTGCCCCTAAAAACTAATTATGCCAGTTCATGCTTTAAAAGGAAAGCTGTTATTTCCTGGTTGCTTGCTTTAATTTACAAACCTTTCTTTGGGAGCTCATTTTAAAGAAAGAGTCTGCCCAGGTGCTCCTAGAGGTCCCATCACACCCACACATCATTTTCTCACCCTCCTTTGCACCAGCTGCACATTTCCTGGGGCTCTGGCAACCTCAGTGCTTGATCAATCCCTTACCCTGAGGACTCTGCCCTGGTCTGCAAAGTTCCCACAGTAAAAATAAGGACAACTGACTCAGTGGAATGGGGACCTCTCTCCAATGAGTTTCAGAAAAATAAATATTGAAGAGATGAAAGAATGCAATTAGGATAGTAATACACCTCAAACAATGTTAATAACCTTTAGAAGCAGAGAGAATACCCGGTTTATTCAGCTATCATAAAACAAATATTAAACATACTCTGGGAAAAAAGAAAAGATATGTAATTTCTGCTCAGAAAAGTAATTAAAAAGTGAACAGAATGGCTTGGCAGCTGCACAAAAATCCCTTCCAATATCTCAAACAGACCATACTGGTGCAAGATGCTCCACCCAGCCTCACCAGATAAGAATATTGCTGCAATCAATGGATTGCAGCCAATATACTTAAGGTCTTTCAACTACAAAGCAGAAACAATACAATTTTCAAGTGAAAATTTGAAATATTCAGATATTACACCTAAAAAGAGTAACTGAGGGGATTGTGCCAGAATGCATGATTGTGTTCCTTCAAGAAGGAAAACAAGAATTTACTGATTGTGAGACCCAATGCAGTCAATACGCGTCTGCAAGGGTTCAGCAGCCTCTCCTCTGAAATATGCTGCAGGAAGGGACTGCTGTTTGTAAAGCTCTGCATAGATGCCATAATGTCTATTACAAGAGAAAAGTCAATTAATGTGCAATCCAAGCCTTGCTGTGGAGCTTATCTGCACACAGAATAAAGTCAGGAGCAGTAAGACTATGCTATTTCCTCCAACAGTGGAGAAAATGAGGATGGTTTAATCAATATTATGACAATTTAAGTTTTGCTACCCCACTAGTCAACTCAGTAAACATTTATTGTGCAGGAAGGGAATGTATTGGAAACAGGGTAGTCAGAGGAGAAAAGACCAGTTAGTGGCTTCCTAGGAAGCCAATTCTACTGCATATTCCAAGAGATGCTTTAAAAAAGAAAAGCTCCTTGAAAGCTTGCTGTCAGATATCCTAAATAGCAGAATCTTTAGGTTTATGTTTGCCTTAGAGTTTTCATTTAAACTCCTCAAGTTTTCAAGGTGAAAGAGCCTGTCCACCTTTTCTCTGTATGTGCTAAACTTCTCCCCAAAAAGGTGCATCAGCCCTGGGGTTTGTTTGATAAAGATGGAAGGTGGAGACAGGAAAGGTCCCAGGGGCATCAGGGCAGATCACTGCTTCTCTGCTTTGTGCAGGTGAAGCCAATGAGGTGCTCTCACTGCTGCCTTTTTGGGGCTACCTAAAAACAGAGGCCAGGCAAAATTAAGGGAATAAAAAGCAGTTCTATTTATTGAAGGGCCTTCAGGTACATTTCAGTCAGAAGAAGCCCCCAAGGGGCTACACCCAAAAATGGACCACGGGTCACAAATTTTCACACTTTGATAAGTTTTGTTCATTTGCATATTGGGGGTTAATCTTCCAATTACAGCTTCAGGTAATGAAGTCATTTACCCCAAGTTTGCTCCCTCCCAACTCATTTTTGTTTCCATCTCTCAGGGCCTGAGTCAGTGAGGTGTCCTCGATTCCCAGGCCTGGAGAAGAATTGTTGTGTCTGACCAAAATGGGAGAGCAGCAGCTCACACTGTATATGTCATTTAGAGTTATACACTAAGGAACTGCAGGACTGCAAATATAGGGAAAATACAAAAGCTAAAATTCTAAGGCATCATCACAACAAACACCACAGAGAGGAAAGTTTATTTTTGATGTGGTTATGCACTTTGTACCAGTCCACCCCATGTGCTTCCACTTCAATTTAGAAGCCAAGTTTGTGTCTTAGATAATGTCTATGAAAAATCTGAGAACCAGTTATTTTTTGAGGACAGCTGAAACAAGGAGAGGAGCATGTAAGGTTTGAACTGCAGTGCTGAGGCCTGCCAGCTTCATTTTCACTCCTCATGCTGAGATGTGCAAAACAGGGGGAGAAGCTTAAAACTACATCTACAGTGGAGAACAGAAAATGGGTCCCAAAGTGCATAAACTAACCTCATCCTCCTTTTAATAATCTCCCTAAGCTTCCACAGAAAATACCTTCCTTTGTTTTTAAACCAGAAACCACAAGCCAATTAATGCTTTGTAAAAAAAAAATTGTTGTTAAGGTTGTTTTTCAAACTCAAATGGCAATACTTTACAGTAAATGGACTTTATTTAATGCTCAATTAAATTTTAATTGCTTGGTGACACTATTCATAATCATCAAACTAGCTAATGTTTATTAATAGCCATTTCTGATAGAGTATATCACCTCAGATTTCTGTGTGAATTTGAGAAGACAAAAATAAATGTGAAACGGTTGCCAGCTGAACAATCACATTAAACACATCTCCCTTGCTTTAATACCCAGGTGGCTTTAAGATACTTGAAACTTTGAAACAAACAAAGCAAAAGTAATAAATAAACTGCAGAGATTAGGACAAAAAAACATCTCATGGATCTTGAAATCACTGAGACAGCATCAGAAAATATATTGGAATTCACTTCTCTGCAAACACTAGAAACCAGCAAGGAATTACTATCTCATAGCAACTTCTTAATATCAGACACTTTAAACACCCCCATCCTAATTTAACAGAGTTATTCTCTGACAGCCACACATTTTAGCACTCACCCATCAGCAGGCTTTCCTCATACATGTCTCCCCTGGCAAACTCCAGTCCTCCCAAGGAACTTCTTCCCTTCCTGCCCTTTGGGCTTTAGGCTTTCCCAGAAGCTGTATCTAATTGGTAGTTTGATGCTAACTGGGGGAAGTAATTAAGCCCTTCATCATTCCCAGCTGACCTTCTGCCTTGTAGGTCATGCATTTCCCACTATGAAGATCAGGTGTTAGTAGAAAAGCAGAATAAAGTGAGTAAGCATTTGAATCATGGATTTAATGTGTGGATATAACCAACACAGAAAATTCAAGTTACTGATACATAAATCTGGTTTTTAACTGTAGGCAGTGTATGTGGGCTGATTTTTTTATTCAGTTTTTCAGTGTGGCTGGGGGCACTGAGGTGATGATCATCCTGTCCTCTACTGTGAGAGCTGCTCAGAGAGCTAATTGTGGCTTTGAGCAACTCTGCTCCTGTAGGAGTGAACACATCTATCATGGGTAGGTATGAGAGCAGCTGGTGAATTGCTCTGGAGAGAAGGGAAAGTCTTTTTCTGTCATCAGCTTTCCAGGTCTACACAAACTTCAGCTGCTCTCTTCATTCCAATGCATGATTTTTATGCATTGGAACCATTTAACCATTAAACCCCCAATTTTTTTTTTTGTTTTTTTTTTTTTTTTTTTAAACTCTTGTTTCACTACCGAGAGGGTCCCTGTAGAGGTCACTGTGTGCAGCTCTCTTTAGTGACCAATGGCCTCACTCTGATTTTTGGGTGTCCCAAAGGGTGAGCTCTGCTGGAATCACCTGGGGTCACCTCACACGGAGATTTCCAGCTGCACATCAGCAGGCCTAGAACTGAAGGTTCTAGGTAGAAAGTAGGAGGGAGATGATTTAAAGGAATTTATTTGGCTGTTGAAGGCAAAAAGTGCCCTCCTCTAGCCACAGCCTGAATGTGCTTTAAGGCATAAACCATTTCCATGATGGCATTTCCATCTTTATGGTGGTGCTTTAGGAGCCAAGAGCAGCATAACAGGAATGGTTCATTTCCTGTTGAAATGCTTTGGTGTGTTCTTCTCTGAGCCACATTTCCTCTGGTCCTTCCAATAATTGAGACAATCTACCAAGAGCAGCCTCTCTTGATGTTAATTACTGGCTTTAAATTGCTTCCAGAGGGCTAAATTAAATTATTTGCAATATTTTACGTAAGAAATCCATTATTTGATGAAATTCACATCTATCCCAGGAAATAATCTTCAAACTTCTCTAGAATTCATTTGGCAAAGTTTACTTTAGAAATCATATTCTCATCTCATATTGTGAACACTCAATTTTGCACACTTGAGCAGTCTCACCTTTACCAAGCATACTTCTAAGGCCTTATTTATAGTGCCAGGTAAATACCTCTCAACATAAAATTATCATCTAAATGCTCATTCCCAAATGCTATAACTTTAATATTTAGTATGCCTTCATTCTCTTAAAATTGCTTCTTTAATAATTAAAAGGGTTTAAAACTCCCCTCGTTATTTTTCAATCCTTTATACAGCATTTGAAAAGATCAAAACTTTTTCCTTAGGCTCAGCATGTTGGTCAGAAGACTGGGCCCTGTGTTGGGTCAGGAATTAGAGAGGCACCACCCTCTCAGATGGACAGAGGTGCTGTGGAAGGCACAGGGCTGAATAACCTCCTGTGCTGTCTGGATTTATCTTAAGGGGTTGTTGCATTAAATTGATTAAAACACACAAGTTGCAAAGGGAGTGGAAGTGCCTGAGTCCTCATTTTCAGTGAGTTCACTGGGAGTTGCCTCCCTGCCCCTGGAGTGCATTAATACCTCAGATATTTTGATAGCTGAGATAATGCCACACAAACCCAGCACGTACCACAGTCCCCAGCTATATTTAATTAGTATAGCAAGTGAAAATATATATATATATTTCTTCATTCTGTTAATACATTGTGATTGAATACTTGTCAACCCATAGCACATTTCCAAGAGTGGCTGAAGGTTATTGTAACAGAACAGCAAGTTATATGATAGTCTTCCACAGAGCTTGTTAACATTATCAGAATTACTGGTGAACAGGAAAAGTTATCCCTTGGGTACAGGATAAAGGAGTGTAAAATGCTATTACCTTCCTTTTAGTAGCTCTTTCAATAAAGGTCTTTTTAAATAAAGTCAAGAAAATGACATAGCTCTTTTCAGTTTTCCTGTGAAGTAATTACAGCTGTAGATCCTTGACTTTTGTGCAATTTCAAATGAAAATTAACCAGTGTTAGAGATCGATTTCTTTTCTCTATCATTAGGCTTAATGAACTAAGCATTAATACTGTCAAAACAGCATCTGGTTACTTAAAGAGATGCTGAAAGTATGAGTCATCAGTTATTCCAAGGGCTACTTTACACACAATTTATGAAAAATATAAATACCGGATTATTTCCAAACCCAGCAGTTTTCTGTAGTGCCCTGGAATGAAATAACAGTGTGCTCTTTTCAAAACGAGCAGCTGAGTCTGGAGGTGGCACTGTTTCCCTTCTGCAGAAAAGTCAATCCCACAGTGAGAGGCAGCCCAAGACACCCTGGTGCAACTGGTGAATTTATGCAAGGGACAGAGCTCTTAAGGAACGTAATTAAACTAAACATATGCCTGATATACACTCCAAATCCTTTAATATAGTCCCTCTATATGGTATTGGATGTGCCATCCCATTTCTATTTGGACTGCAAGTAATTTAAGAATTTGAAGATCAAGACTCTTCAGCAGATTTACTTAGATTAAAATTTAATGAATTAATGAATTTAATAACCTTAATTGGCAAAAATTAGTTTAAAAGGCACAAGAGAGTGTATAATTCTGCAAACAGGACTTGCTAAAATCCTCTGAAGGGTTCTTGCAGGTAGCTTCATTTAGGGTATGCCTTATAATTGTAATTCCTTATAATTTCTATTGTTTTGGTATGTCATTCCAGCCTGCATCCATCCTTACCTCAGGAGTAGTGACACAATCACCTTTTTGAAAATAGATAAGGCAATTTCTCCACCCTCAGGCACTGTACACGTTAATCCTAGAAAATTTCATCTTCAATCCTACTCGCTGGCAAGACCCTTAAAACATAAAAAACTATTTCTCTGTATAAATATAAATATTTTTTATTTTGAATTTTCTTCTTGCATATTTTTCAATTCCTTTCTCAAAGTGTTTACAGGTAGTTTGCATGAAAGAAATCAGGTTTCTCTCTGTCAGAGTGGGGATTGACTATGGATTTGTGTAATTTAGGCAGTTCAAATTTCAAGTGGAAACTTAAAAAATGTGTTTTCAAAGTATCCAAAAAGGAAGCCATGTTCTTGATGTCACAAGATTATCACTTAGCAAATGCAAAATTAGAAAAATAGAGCCAGCAACAGCAGAAGAAAAGGAGTGTCAGCCTCAGGGGAAATTAAAGGAGCTGTGCCATTCTCTGGCTGCACAGACCCTCATTAAAGGCTGAGAAATGTGTTTAAGGACATGTCTCAGTCTGCTGCTTTTTCAATGTCTGTCTCTTGCCTGCTGCCGTTTTTGTAGAGGCCCCAGTGAACAGAATCCTCCAGTTCACAATGCTTTGGGGCCATTCCCTCCTTGCTTTGCAGTCCTGGGTGAGGGTTTCTCCTTCAAGAGCTGCTGTGAGGAGGGTTCCGTCCTCCACATCCCATTTCCCTGGGTGTGCGAGCAGCCAGCCAAGGACAGCAGGGCAGATTGACAAAGGGGGGACATCAGGAACCTTCCTTCTCATTGTTGGAGGACACAAAGAGTGGCTAAAGGGGCAGGGAAGGAGCAGAGACCAGTCCCAGCCACTCCAGCAAGGACTTGGTGTTAAATCATTTACATTTTGTTACAGTTCCCTGATAGGAAGCCTTTTGCAATCAGAAAACCTGCCAAGGACTTCTCCCAAAATCTGGCTGAGACATCCTTGTGTGGTCCTTGTAGGCTTGGGCAGTGGCAAATCGAGCCCTCTGGGCAACCTGCTGAACACACACCTGTAAGGTAAAATAAAAATAAAGATAATTTTCTCTACACAAACACAACAGGTGAATATTTTGTGTAGCTAGACTTAAAAGTCTGTGCAAGTAAATCAGTTTCAGATTAAAAAAAAAGGAAAGTAAAAGCATTTCAATGCTTGCTTCCATCAAGCAGGAAAGGACTCCCAACTTTCTTAACAGGTGTTTTGGTTGTGTTTCTTGATGCAGTTTATTGAGCAAATGCATTCTGAGAGCTTTAAATTGAGATTTATTTGTCCTTTTGCTAATCATGAATCAACCTTCTTTTAGATCAATTAACTAAATCACTCTGGAGGCAGCTCAATGCATTCTTTATGGATGAAAACCTTTGTTCTCTATTGCCCATAATATCTCTCCACCCCAATAAATACAATTAATAACCTACTTGCTCAGTAGTGTTTGGATCTTCCAATGTTTCATAGCAATTCATTTCTTATGACTTGCTAACAAAAATAGATTTGAGTAAAACATCAATATTAATACGTGCTTACGTTCTCCCTTCTGTTCTTTCAAAAGTACTTAGTTTTCACAAAGAAGTTTATAATGGTATTACTCATGTCACATAAAACCTCAATGATTTTTTAAAAAACTTGCAAGTAAAAATACGTGGCTACCATAATGCATATAAGTGTTCTTTTTTTTTTTTCCTTTCCACATAGCATACATAAACTCAAAATAAATTTAAAGTTTCCACTCTGAAATTCCCAACTAGAAAACTCTATTTAATTACAGTATTTATTAGCACAGGAAAGTACCTGGTCCTAATTTCTTCCGCAGTTTCAGCAAGACAGGGCCCTTGATGTATTACATTTCCTGTAATAGTACTTCTATTCTTCCTTTTGTTAAAATTCATCCTGAGATGATAATTATTCTAGCCGAGGGCCAGGGATTCAATAACAGCTGAGACAAACCATGGCCTGCCAAGAGTTGGGCTGCTCTGCTCTGAGAGCCTTTGAGTCAATTTCCATTTAATGAAAGAGGCCAAAGGCACTCTGGCCACCTTGGAATGGGATCCAGCAGCCCCTCATTGGCCTGGAGTTGTGTCAGGAGAGGTTTGGGGTAGATTTTTGGAAAACGTTCTTCCCCCAGAGGGTTGCTGGGCACTGACCAAGCTCCCCAGGGCATGGGCATGGCCCCGAGGCTGCCAGAGCTGCAGGAGCATTTGGACAACACCCTCAGGGATGCACAGGGTGGGATTGCTGGGGGGTCTGTGCAGGGACAGGAGCTGGACTGGATGATCCTCATGGGTCCCTTCCAATTCAGTGTATTCTGTGATTCTCTGCCCTTTTTTTGAGGCTTTGTGGCACATCAGATGTGGAGTGGGCAATGGGTGAAGGTCCAGGGCAGTTCCTCACTGACAGCTCCCCCCAGGAACCCCCCTGACCCTCTGGCACCTCCAGCAGGTCTCTACCAGGGACACAGACAAGGTCTGATGCCAATGGAAGATGGTTTTGGGTCTGGAGCCTGATTTTGGCAGAATGGGGTCTGCGGGTTCCCCTCCAAGGCTCCCATGAGGACAGGCCAGGGACTGCCCAGTGCTGGGCACAGCTCCAGATGGTTCCATCCTGCTCTCTAATGGCCCCTCCACACACAGAACACTGCTGCAGCAGGAAAAACTCTGGGAAAACAGCTCTGAGGGAGGATGAAGCCGTGCCTGACAGAGAGGAGTGAGGGGAAGAGTGTGTGAAACAGCCCTGGGGACTGCAGAGGGAGGAGAAGGAGCCTGGAGCAGAGAGGTTTCTCTGCAGCCCATGGAGGGAGTGTGAAGGAGCAGACACTTCCCTGCACCCACGACAGGCACTTTGTGGTGGTTACTGGTGAGTGATCTTGTGTTTTTCTTGACTACAAAGCTACTTTGTGGTATTTCCTTCTGTGCTGTGGAGGAGAGGGAGTGTGGAAGCAGCTGGCTGGGCTCCTGTCACTGGCCAAGGCCAACCCACCAGGAAGGAGAAGCCACAGATTCACTTTTCCCATGGTGGAGGATCAGGAGGCCAGGAGAATACATGGATGGCGTGGCACAAAAAACCTCTCTGCTGTGAGGCGGCCCAGGCCTGCTGGCTGGTGGGGCATCCTCAAAAAGGGTATGGTGGATCATCTCTCCCCATTTACCTGCCTTGTTCACCTCCTCAAAACTCTTCACTCACCTGGTCACCAAGAGACAGCAGACACGTGCAGGAAGCCTTCTGTGGGCCAAGGACATCTGTCCTGTTTGGATCTGTCCTGTAAATCTCCTTGCAGAGGGATGGGCTGACTGAAGCAGCCTCAGTGACAGCCAGCAAGTCCAATTTGTGTCATTCCTGCTGAAATGCTGTGCCACTGTGGCTGGGCCTGTCAGCTACTGCAGGTAAATGCTGAGAAAATCAATGTACATCCAGTCCAGGATGCAGCACAGAGCCCCCTTCAAATATTGTTCACAGTATTTTGCCAGGATAATCGTTCGTATTACTCCACATCCTCATCGCTGCCCAAATTCTTTCCTCATCTGAAATTAAATGCCAGCACTGAAAACTTAAGTGAATGTGTATGCTTGTTTTATTGCCTTTTTTTATTTTTTAGGAATAAAATTAATGGTTCCATTTGAAGTAACCACACTGAGGGCTCAACAATAATATTTAAAAAAAAATCTTTCAGGTTTGAAAAAGTTATGATTCTAGTTCTCCATTCTACTGGGAAATGAGAATAGAAGGTAATATATTTTTTCACAAAATTTTATGGGATTTCTAAGATTCCTACAGCATTTGAAAACAAATTTATACATAAAAATAGGTATATATTACATTGTATTTCTTATGACGAAACAAAGTGCTAAAAACGTCAGCACACATGAAGCTGTAAAACTCAGAAATTAGTAAAGTTCAATGCACAAATTCACATATATTTCTGGGAAGAAGAGTACAAAACTGCAATTAAACTGCATGTTAAAATCTGAATGGACAAGTGAGAGGTTTCTATAATAACAACAACAACAACAATCCTTCATTATATTAATATTAATAATAATAGCATGTTCAAAAACCAGCCCAAGCACAGACCTCCCCATGGCTCCATTGAGACATCTGTATGAATAAGGAATTTTACTGTTTTTGAGATACTCTTTGTCATGTCCCTTTCCAAAGCTATAGGGCTCTGGAGATTATTAACTTTTCCAGTTAATTAACCTAATTCATCATGCAATTTTAATGTCAAATGTTACACTATTCTTAACTCCCATTTCAAAGACTCATCCAGGAATATATTAATTTTCTCATTTAACTTGTGCATTTTATGGTTTTACTGTTTTTAGGTATTCTTAGGATTATTTTTCTGTGTGTCTAAAACATGAACTCTAAGAACTGTCAGACACCAGAGATCAATTTATTGATTCCCATAGGAACATAGACATTTGTATATATTTACATACTGGTCAATGCCTCAGGTTTTATCTATTGTCTTTTACACAGAATTCTACCCAAAATCCATGAAATATTTTATTAATATTTTTTTTTTTAAATCGATAATGACAAAATCAGACAATTTAAGGTGACTATACTAATTTTATGTAAATTCCTAATCAAAAACTAAAATCAACAGAAATAGGATTAAATTTTCAATTTGAATTTCTCTATTTACACCAACAGCTTTTCTTGAAAATGATCATACTTATTTATTTAAATAGTTTCAAAACTTGATTTGAAACTATTTTAGACCGATTTTTTTGGGTGTTTTTATTTTTATTAAGGGTATAATCCCAACCTGACTGCACTGTGCCTTGCTTAGCTGAATAATAATGAAAGAACTACTGGAAAACAAAACGTGCATCTCCTGCTTCATCGCTCTGCACAAACACTACAGAGAGAAATATCAAAGGTAACACGAGCTGGGTTTCAAACTGATCATGCCAGCAGAAAGTTCACTTGTGGTCTGTAAACCTTCGAGATGGCTCTGGGGCACCACTGCAGCACCAAGATAAAAGAGCAGAGATGATTATCTGCTCTTCTCAAAGAACTCCCCACCCGGGAGATGTCAGGAGGGCTTTGACCATGATCAGTATTTTTCATATCGACAGTAGATAAGATATTTTTTGTTTAAATTAAGCTTGCTTCTTTTGTTTCTCATGTGGAATTTCATTTTAACTCGCTTGGCATTTACACCTTTGATGCAATTTGTAATGTATTTGCATTCAGTTAATTTGTTTTTCTGAAAAAAACTCCAGAAACTAGTTATTTATTCAGTTCTCTTATCAAAAAAACTCATGTTCTAAATATTCATTTCTTTTTCCTATGTCTGTATTTTTCCCTCTTAAATACTATCTATAAACTACAAATCAAGGGAGATATTTCACTGAATTGGACACTAGTCTAAAACATTAATCTCTGATTAAGAACAATATCCAGGTTCCTCTGGTGATGTAGTTGTATCAAATGCTCTGCTAGCACATGTCCAGTCCTCCGAGAGCTTTCCAGGCTATGAACTTCAGCATGATAAAAGCACAGAGCTCTCAGACTCAAGGAGGAATTTTCCTCCTCTCTGAAGACTTGCCTCCTGGTTAGGCAGGCTTGTGATTCTTGCCTGCTGGAAAATGTTGCTTTTCATCTACTTCTAATTGGCTGCTTCCCATGGAACAGGAGCAGCAGGGAGCTCCCCCAGGGAGCCACGGTGGGCAGTGCTGCCTGGCTGGCTGCTGATGGATCCAGCAGAGAGCCTACACCACCTCTCCCAGAATTTTTGATGCTGAGAGGAGATGGTTTTATTTGCAGGGAGAGAATTCTGGAGAGACAGAAGCAGAGTTTAATCTTCCTTTTATCTGTGAATCTCATAATTGTTTACAGTAAGTTTTCTCCTGTCTGTGACAAACCCCTTGAGTTTGGCACTGTCACTTCAATTGTCCCAAAAGCTGCACACAAAGCTGTTTACAGGGATTTTTTTAATTCAAATCATTATGACCTAATGATCAAGCCATTACAGCAAAGTGCTAAAAGCAGAGACATAGCAGCAGTAAATATAGCTTGCATCTATGCCAGATTTGGTTATCTCCTGCACTCTGTGTTATTGCTACTGTGAGCAATAATGTGAATCATCTGATTAGAGTCACTAACAAAATTCTCAACATCAAAACTGATGAAGTCAGTGAAAGCTCTGCCAGGATTTTGCCTACTGTACTCAGCCCATCGTATTTGCATTTTTATGCAATGCAGGATGCAATAGCTGCTTTTTAACCATATGCTTTTAAAAATCAAGCAAGCCCACTTTTAGCAAAATGCATTTGGATTTACAGATGTTCCAGACTGAGCCTCTGCTCTACTCAGGAAATGCTTTTCCTGTTATTATTGCATAAAGCAATATAAAAGTTTGAACAACAGTTGTATACCTTGAGCTACGGTGAGTGGATTCAGTGTGTTTATAGGTTAAAGCTCCATTAGGGAACCAAGCACAGAAAAATTAGAAGGAGCTTTTTATTTTTATTTGTACTTACGTTTTTATTTCTGTATTTTACAATTAAATTCCTTGTTCAACCACATCCACAATATTACAAAACATCAGGTATCTGTGGTTTTATTGTCAGTCACCCACTGTTTTCCTGCTTGTGGAAGTCTCTTGGCTCTGACACTGGTAAATACCACAGAATAAACTGTTTCTATATTTAAATCTATAAGCACTACATGGTTAGCAATAACTGTTACAAGTATTGATTTTATCTTTCTCAGTTCAGGATAGTAATTCCATTTTCTGATTGCAACTTTGCTCAAACATTAAATTAGAAGATGTAGAAAAGTAACCCACTGTTGAAAAGTAATTTGGTATGGTTTGGGGCTCTGTTTTTGTTTTTTTTTTGGAAACTTACTTAGTGCTTGTAAATCAGCAACCACATTGAAAAGCAGCACACACCTGTGATGGGAACAAAATGAAATGATTATGAAGAAACTACTCTAATGTCAGCCCACTAAATGAATTGAAATGGGAAAATATGTAGCAAATTTTAAAAGCAAATATATAAAAAAATACAGGTTCAATTTATTGTGGAGCCCGTGTGACAGCACTATTGAATCCTAGGCTGCAATTTTCAGGAATACTGGTGTTTGCAGATCCTGTTTCCTCAGTGCCCTATCTGTCCCAGCCTCAATCCCAGCAGCTGCTTCACAGTTGGATATTAGAGATAAAGGAAAATTTCTCTGTGCCCTGGGTGACCCAAGTGTCATCATGACCTCATACTTGAGCTGCAATAAAGGGAGCCAACCCCCCATTTATCAGTGATCCCATTCTGGGAGGAAACAGATGCCTTTAGAGCCCAGCTCTGCTCTGAGATGTCACTGAATTTTGCTTTCAGCTGCTTTTACACCCTTTGTAAATAACTTACAATGCATTTCTTAGCCTTGAAACCCTAAACTGGAACCATAGAATTGAACTGGACTGTGTTCTAGTAAAGAGTGGCAAATTCATCTATTCACAGCCATGTAATCTTGTTTTAAGCATCGATGCAAACATACCCTGAGTCCATTTTGCTGATAAAATTGAAAGAACAGATTACTTACCTCTTTTGTAATAGTAGAATTAGTAAAATTTAAAATATCTTTTGTATACTCATCCTCCATATGTACAATTTGGTCAGTACAAAAGTACTGACAGAACTTCCAAACTGATTTTTATGTGGTGCAATGATCCGTTCCTTCCATCAGACACCTCCCATGACTGGATGAAACACTGCAATTACATGCAGCTCCTTCAGGAGAAAACTGATATCTAAATAAATCTGTAGCAGAATTAGCAGCTCTTGGAAGTGGAAAGTAAAGGAATAGGAACCAAGATTCCCATCTTTGTCACAAACACAGCCTGTGACTATAAGATTCTAAAAATTATTTACCATAATTATATGTCAGACAAAAATTGAGTAAAAGATGCTCTAAAAATGCAGCTCTTGGAGCCAACAGACAGAAGAACTGTGCAATAGACACCTAGCAAGACATAACCAAATATGTCCAGCTAATGGTGAAGTGTTATAGATTTGGAAATATTTAGAGTCATCAGAAAGCATTTTTCTAATCCTAACATGAAGATAATATTTCCAATTTAAGTACCATAGGCCACAATTTTATGTGCCCTTAAATGACAATAAGCAATCTAAAAGCTTATTACCCTACAGCAGTGGTGTCTTTAATTTTAATAAAAATAGAACTGTGACATACCTGACCTTATAAATAACAGTGATGTAATAATTTTAAATATTATTTGAATGTCAGAGAGATAATAGCAGCCTAACTGGACCCATAATTAATAAAAACGATGAAATTCTGCTATTCTACTCAGTGTCTGGAAGAACACCAGCAGAAAGAGTCAGTTTAATGTCCTCTTTGACCCTATCTCTACACTAGAGTATGACAAATTAAAGACATGAAATGTTTAAATGACATCTAGGGTACACACAGTCTTTCTCCAAAAATAACAGGAGAAAAATTAACTTTTCTGCATTGTGGATCCAGAACTATTCACTGTGGGATGTTAAGGAATTGACATGTGCTCCCATTAACTTTAGCAGTACAGGATCTGTATTTCAGCCAAGTAATTTATAACTCTTTTTATTAATAATGACAACTGACAGTATATCAGCTCCACTGCAATAAGAATCACTGGTTGCTCACAGAAACTCAATGCTTATAAAACCTCTGACAGAAATCCACTTATTCTGCTCTCACTACTGCCTTGTGCCTGCTCCTTTCTCTCATTAACCATTCTCCTTTCTCTGCTTCACACATGATTTCTTCTGTCAGGGCCTTTTCTTATTTGAACACAGAAATGATATATAAAAAACCCCCTAAAATATCCACTCCATCGAAATCTCTAAATGCAAATCTCATATGCTGAGGGTGAAAAGGTGAAAAAAAAAAAGAGGTTTTCTCAGTTTGCATTCCCTGTTCATTAATGAGGTCCTAGAACATCTCCATTTGTAATAACCACACATTCTGCAAACAAAAAAAGCCACAAGCTGTCTGGAAGTGTTCATGGAACTCCACGCTGGCTTTTATATTCACTGTAAAATCCAGATTACAACAGAATGAAAATAGAAGCAAATATAACATTTATGAGAAATAAAAAGGTAAAGGCACTCTGCATTATCAAACATAAAGGAATGAAAGAGCTGTAGCCTGCTGGATACGTGGCATTTTAAAGGCAGTGGGAGAGTAGCAGCAATGAAAGGTAATAAATTGGGAAAGATGTATTTTCATTAGTGTTGGATACACACTTGTTTGACAGTGGAGCAGACAGTGAAGCTCTATGGGAAAGGTTTCAATGGATTCAAGGGATTGCACTCAGGAATCCTGAAAAGAATTTCTGTCTCACACTCTTTGTCCCACCCTTAAGGACAGAACCTGCTGTGCTGCACTCACAGGTCTGGTTTGCAGCACAGATCTGCAGCCTCTTCATTCTTTTTCTTGTTATGGATAGAATTATCTAATAATAAAAGCAGGGAGAAATGTATTGACTATAACAGTGCAAAGGAGACACTCAGATGTCACCAAACACCCCCAACCTTCCTGATCCAGCATCTTGGTCTATGTGGCATCAGGTATAAGGTTGACTTGGGCTTATAAATTCAAGCTCTGAGCTTCAAAAATATATTTCTATGCCCCAAGGCATTTTGGCTGTGCTTTATGGCTTAACACAGAGCAGTTCCTCTGCACCTTCAATAATTCAGAGTTCTAAAGAGCCACTGCAGGTAGGGCCCAGCACAGGCTAAGTGGGGACACCATGGCTTTGCCTTTGATGCTAATGAGACACAAAGATGTTTTTCCCCCAGTGATTTCACTAATACCTAACAGCATGTCACTGTCAAATCCTAGGGGAGACATCAGCATTTTTTCCTCTGTACAAAGTCAACACAGCCCTTGTTTAAGTTACCTCATGTTTCTCTTTAATATTTACTTGTGTACTTTATATTTAAAGGACAGCTTTCTACAAACAGTCACAGCAAAACTCACCAGAAACAACAAAGGTCAATTCAAGAGAGACAGAAACATGTTTTACTCTAATCATTTGTAATATTAAAATATTTTGAACACTGTTGATTTTCTCAAGCAATTTTTTTGAGAATTACGTACAAGAGTGCCAAAGGTTCTTTAAGTACTCAGGCTTGAAATTTGACTTTTCAATTAGCATGACAATGGTGTCAGTGCTAATAATCACTAACCAGAATTAAAGAGGACATCCTGAGGCTCTGGGAAAACAAAATGTCTTGATGCATAAGGGTTTCAAGCACAGTATATACACATCTAAAAAGATTTAAAAAATAAACAAAAAAGGGTGGAAAAGACCTGAAATATAAAGGCTTTTCTAAACACTTTTGTTTAGTCTTTTATATTGATTATCTACTTTTATTTTTCTTCTTTTTAAACCATTATTGATCTACCTTTCATTACCTATGGTGTCTCTTTCTCCACTGATTTGTTGGATTAACTCCCTTTTTCATTCCCTCACCATCCCTTGGGGTTTTGTTTCCCTTTTGAGATTGTCCAAACACAAGATAGTCTCCAACCTTTTCTAAACATTTAATTAGTGTTTCACTAGTAACTGACTTAATTACTGTCTTCTGCATTGACTTCTTTCCTCTCTCAAAAATTTTCTAAAATTTTATAAACACTTTGCTCTTTTCCTTCATCAGCAAAAGCTCTGGTCTCAGCTTTTTTGTTCCTTTTGTTTACCTTGGGCTTTACACAAAATATGTTAATTCAGTTGTTCTTTGGAGTGCCAGCATAAAATACAATACACTGGGAAAAAAGGTGGTGCTTCTTCATGCATTTGTTTAATATTTTTATCTTATTACTCTGAGAAAACAAGCAAAGTGTTTTTATCAGATCTAGCCTCAAAATATTTGTGAAATTATTCACCAGTATCAAACACAACAGAATCTGTAAAATAAGAAATCTCAGAGACAAGAGGTCCAGGGAGCTTTATGGATATCAGTGGCTATAAGGAGTAGGAGATATAAATTAGTCTTTGCAGTGAAAAAAGACAAGAGGATCTTAAATCCACCTAAATGTACTGGCCAGCCACTGCATCCATCGCCCATCCTGATCAATTTTCCAGTAAAAGCAATGGGAAGATGGAGAAAAGCAGATATTTGATGGGCAGAAAGGGCTAGAGAAGACTTTTTTGCACAGGTCAGCTGTTTAGTTGTGTTCAGAGCACTGTTTGTACACGTGCACAGATAAATCTGGCTGTCCATCTGTCAAACAGGTAAAAAAAACTATTCCAGAGTAAAATATTGTCTGAGCAAAACAAATGAAATGAATTTTAAGAAGAAAACACACAAAAGACTGTGTGCAAAAATTATAAAGAAACCCTGACTTAAGCCAAACAATTCCCAGCTGATAGCTTCATTGATTTTAGGAGATGAAAGGCTTTTAATAAGGTGGAAAGAAAGAAAAAACCCATTTCACACAAAAGCTATAGGGAGAGAGTAATAAATAGGCATTTTTCCCACAGCCATGACTGAATTAACTTGAACTGGATCCAGGTATCTGAACTCACAGAGTGATAAGCAAATTACTGAGAACTCCTCCAATTAATTCCCTTGTTGCTTTAGGGGCAAAGCTTGTTTCTGCTGTTCTGGAACTATAGTGAAATTAGGTATTTTTTAACTGACTCCATATAATCACAGTACTAATGTTCCTCTTTGGCTTAAAATTCTTGTATGGATTTGTATAGAGAGCTCCTCTGCAAAACATCATCTGTACAAAGATGCTGCTCTCTGGGGGCTACATGTCCTATTTTAACAAAAACCCTTTGTGCAAACACTGAAGCTGTACTATAAACACCTAGCAGTAATTATTAAGGATTGGAGAAACTCAAGACATTTAATTCTGCCTCCAAAAGTGCAATCCCATTTCTCTCCATTCCAAAATTCAAAATGGAGTTCTGAGAAACTTTGGCTGCCCCATTCCCACTGATCATCACAGTCATGGACCAGTGCACATTCAAGCCCCTTTGCAATCATTCTTCCTTTCAATTTTCTTATGAAAGGACTTGAAATGCAACAGCACATGATGAAAAGGGAAATGTTTGAAGAAACTGCTATTCTATATTATCTCTAGAGTTAACAATGTGCCTTGTGAAGCACTCTGGAAGGCCATGGTCTGTGTCTAGAACTGTTCCTTACCCAAATACCTGCTCTTTTTTCTCCAAAATTTCCACTGAAATTCCCTCACTTATATAATTCTATATACAATTATTCAACTATCAGCAGCTGATATCTTCCCTCGTACCAATACATTACCCAAAATTATTTATATTTATCCAATGAAAAGTACATCAGCTCTGGGTTTACGCTGAGAGCCAGGATTGAGAAATACATCAATTTTTTTACAAAAGTGGTTTTGCAAGCACCATGTCTGTTTGCCAGGTGCCAGATCACTGAAACATTTCAGTCCCTTTTGGAAGGGACTGAAGAAAGGAAAGGAAAAGAAATTGCCAGTCTGGTGGGATCTTTGCTCAAATCCAGCTGTCAAATCCAGCCTGGTGGTAGTGCATAGCTAAATGCTTTGCCTGAAAGCTGATATTTTGTTTGTGCCAGTGTGGCAGGAGCACCCTCACCCCACCCCATCATCATGGGGTTTTTTTGTTATGTTTTTGCCATTGGTTTTGGTAGTGAATTAAAGTTTGTCCGAGTTTGTTCTCTGAGTGAAGTTGATTCCTGCCCCTCTGTGACACCAGCTGGGAGGAAATGGAGATTCCTGCTGGAAGGAGATGCTGAGAGGTCATAGCTCAGTATGGGAGAGCTGTGTGGAAATTCCTGCTGTGGAAGAGATGGTGAAAAACTGAAACCAAACAAAGGAACATAAAACAGCCTTAAGGAAGGGATGTGAGATTTGATGAGCACAGAACATATCAAATACAGGCTTTGGAGCTGCTTGCTGTGAGTGTAGCTGGGATCTGAACCATTTGCATTCTAGTCCAGTCCAGCCCTCTGAGATCCCACACATCCATAACTGAGACTTTTCTTCATTTCCCATTTCCCAAGCTGGGTACACCAAGGAATTTTGATGGGGATATTTTCAGTTTTGTATAAGACAGACATGTGAGAGAAGAGGCAGTCCCCCTAAGACCTGGGGAGCACACCTGCTCAGCAATTCCTTCTCATTTTCAGGCTTGTCACTTGACTTCTTTCCAAAGCATTCAATATGTGTCATGTTGATTTTAGATCATTTGAGTGTCTTGAAATTTCATGTGGAACAAAGCCAACACACACCATACAGAATATTTGCATTACAGCATTAAAGCTGTTGTCATTATCTAAAAGCTCTAAAAGTTGAAAAGCTCTGGGTGAGCAGTTTAAGTCTCATGATTTAGAGTTTGTGAATATTCAAATATTAAATAGAATATTGCAATTCAGAAGCTCAAAGAAAAAAATAAGTTTTCCTATTCTTAGTATGTCTTTTACTGCTACAACAAGAATTCAAATTAAAATATGTGGAATCCAAACCAAGAAAAAGAAATTGCATTGTATGAATAGGAAACTTTTTAATTTTTATGCAATATACTTTTCTTTCCATTGTATGGACAAATCAGCCTTGGTCATGAGATATTGAGTCCTGGAAGTACAAGACAGGTTTATATTTATGATTTTGAATCTCCTGTCTTTCTGTTTGCATAAATAAAGTTAATAGTCATTCAAGAAGCTAAGCAAAAGAGATATTCAGATAAATAAAAAAATATTAGCTAAATCTAGCTGTTAGTGTTAGATGGTTTATTAAAAACAGCCACATTTTTAAGCTAATTATTTGACTTAAATTGTACTTAATATTGACTTTCCATTCTATCTTAAAATATTTGGACATGATATAAACTTTAATTCCATGATCAATAGCTTCAGTTTAGTCAGAAATGTCACTATGTCTTAAGGGAGTAGGAGTTTATTTAAGCAAACATGAAGGTAAACACTGAAAGAGGAAATCTACTTTCTCTCTCATAAATATTTTACTTTGTTTCATCAGCTGTGTTAAAGAGATTAATTGTTAGCACTGTTAATTCTTCTCCTCACTCCTTCCAGCACAGGAATTATTCTGTGCTTAGCAATGGTCAGCCAAAAGCAGCTTACACCAGAATGTTCCATCCAACTTCATAATTACCTATAGAGCTCTAATCAGGATGGAAAACCTTATGAAGATTATTGTGTTTTACTTTTTGTTTCCAAAAATACCAGGGAGACAATGAAAACAATAAGAAAACTCACAACATTCTCCCTGTGAGCTCCCTTAGCTGTAAACTGTCAATTTTTGGCTTTTAAAATGAGTATGATCAAGAGTGAGTGATTGCTTGAACCTATGGTTTTAATATCATTCTCTATCTGAAATATTCCAGAGATTATAGCTGGGATTAGGTTCCAGAATTTGCATCAGGATTCTAAATCCCCCTCTTTTTCTGGGGCAAAGAGAATTCTTTTTGTTTAAGATTTAGGGCTCAGTGGCAAATGACTGATTTTATCCTGCTGCTCCCCTATAGGAAAAAAGTTGACAAATACATAAAAATCTATGTTTAAACTTTCATATTGGTAGGTTTGAAAACTTGCTGTTCCATACACCTTATTTTCCACATATTTGACATAAAAATAAATTATGATCAGAATTAACAGAAAAATATGTATTTAGTTATCTAAGCATGAACTGACATACAATGCCAGTTTTTTGACAACCTTATCTCCTATAGATTATTGGCAAATAAGAACTCTGCTTTAACCAGGTCAAATAGAAGAAAAATAAATCTGAGAGATGATTATAGGATTTTCACTATTCATTTGAAATACTTGTATAATGTTTGTCTATAAATTCACTTTTTTTTATTTATTTTTTTTTTTTTACTCTTTTAGTTAATGGGAACTCACCACTAAATTGCTAAAAAAGAAGTACTTAATGCCATTAAAATGCCACTTTGCTCCTAGCAGGACCTCAAATCTCAGTTTGCTGTGTGCTTCTGTCTCAAGAGAAAGGCAGAACACCAGAAGAGGTTTCAGGAATCCTTATTTCCAAATAAACACTGCTGTTCTGAGGCCTTCCCCCTTGCAGCAGGTTAAAATATGACACTGAATTAACTCTTTTTACATGCTTAGAAAAGGAGAAGGATTTGTGATGCCATAAGGTAAGGAGAAAGTGTATTTTAGGCAAAAAGCATGAAGATTTTTTATCAGGATCTGTAATGAAAAGCACATTTAAAGAGTCAAGAAAGGCTGAGGCAGCCTGCACAGCCCTGTAGCACTCAGAAATATCAGCCTTAATTTGCCCATCTGTCCAACAGCTGTGATGTGGCACCTCTCCCCCTCTGTCTCCCTAACCTGCAGATAATACATGACAGAATCAAGAGGTACCTGGTCGAGAGGGGTTTTACATTCTCGGTGTGGGGGTTTGGAGCTGACTCACAGCATCATTTCTGTCCTGACCTTCTCAAACCTTGCAGAGCAGCATCTCCACACTGCCTGGAGATGCAGCTGGGCCCCTTTTGGAGCTTTTTCTGTGATCTCAAATTCATTACAGACAGTACAGAAAGGTATTTTTTTGCTAATGGTGCTGTCAAGGAGATAATAATAAGCAAGAACAATAAACAAGAACCATAATCTCAAAACTAAGCAAGGGAGATTTCAACTGAATGGAATTTTATCAGAAATTTGGTTTTTTTTTCGGAATGAAGAGTTTTCAGAAGGCAATATCTGCTGAATTCCTGATCATAGCCTTATATATCTAATAATTCAGTATTCAGATCCAAGCACTCAGATTGTTTTCTAGGGTAGGGAGAACATTCATATATTAAACATAATTTTAACATCTTGATCATGACTTGACAGTTTAGAAAGAGGATGAGAAAAGCAGTGGAGGCCATTTTTGTATATGACATTTTATCCACACTCATTGTTCTGTTCTCAGAGTATCACAGAAGCTAATGAGCTATGAAACACTATCAGTCTTGGGTTGTATTTTTGAGGCAGGCATGAATAATTTTCCCCATGAACTATTGTTTCAGGAAGAGGTTGAGATTTGTATCTACCATCATCCAGTGTTTCCTGTTAGTTGTACCATACAGCTCCCAAAATAAACCCTTGTGAGCACTTTTAGACCTTTTAGCTAAAGGCAATTTGTATTTTCCAGACACTTCAAGAACTTTATTTGAGTAGATTCATAATTCTGCTTCTATCTATAACTCAGATATATGTAAGACAATGCATTATTGCCTCGTACTATTTTTATTCTCAGGAAGGAAGCTGAATTGAATACTGCACCATAATCAGCACAAAATTACTTAACTGATGTTAAACCCAATTAAAAAGAATATGTAGGGCAATAGGGGAGCTAGGAAAACACACTAAAATGGTTTTTATGGGTCTTCATTACTGAAAGTCTTGCTTTGCTACCCAGTGTCATCACTGAGATGAAGGAGCTGAGCACTCCCAGCCCTAATGCAGATAATTTTGTCAAGGTCATTAGGTGTTCAATAGTGTTTAGTAAAACTGGAAAAGGATTGCACCTGGCTGGCTCTGCAATGGTTTGTGTATCAGGAAATGGGAAATGTCCTGCAGATTGCTCACAGATTATTCTGGGGGATTAGTTACACTGCTTGCAGATGCATTTGCTAGGGGTACAACGAGGCAGACAACAGGTTCACAATCATCATCTGCTATAAATTCTAATTTTATACCAGGCACAGGCCTATCAATTTGTGTCTAATTATATTCTTCCATGAGAGATATAAAATACCTCAGGGTTTCTATAATAAAGGCTCATTAATGTGGACGAGAAATAATTCTGAAACTCTTTCTACCAGGGCTAATGTTAATACAGATTTTAATTGCTCTTACAGGATATTAAAACACTGATTTTTTTTATATCAGTTTTAACCTAATCATTAAATGGACCCATTTTTGTAACCTTATATTTTCAAGTATTGCATCTTGCACTGGTAATTGCGTCATTACCAGTCATGTTGAACCAGAGAATAAAAAATGAATGGAGAAAAGATAAAAAGTAATATTATCAAAGATATGTGAGAGTCAATGCCCTTCCATTCATTGTGGTTTCCTTTCCTATCTTTAAATATCCTTTTCTGGCTTAGATCAGTGAGTATCCTAAAATATACTTGTAAAAATAAAGCAATAATATTATGAATAAAAGAGAATTAGTGTTACATTATTTAAAGGAATTTAAGCTTTTTCTCTAAGGTAAAAGCCAAAAGCAAAATCTCTCCAATGAAGACTTATGCTTTTAGAATTTAAATTGTTAACCTTTGATCTTGAGGATGTAATTCTTCTGAAGCTACTCATGGAACCAGAGGGTGCAAAACAAGCAGAATAATCCCAGAGTGACATTATTTGACTTCAAGAACAGGTAACCAACATCTCTGTTCCTCGGTGTCCCATGTTTTATGGATGCTGAAGAGAAAAATATTATTTTGCCCACAATAAAAAGCGACCTCTCTGCTGTCAAGTTCCTCAAATACCACTGTATTTCAAAAGCCTTTTGGAAATGGCATTCAGGTATATATTCTGTACTGGAAAGGAATAATATTCATGAACTCGGTGGTGATGGAAGAGACACTTTTATGCACACCTTGTCAAACTGCAAAGCACCACTAGCCTCGGGACTGCTGTCATTTGAATAGATGACAGGGGCATTTGTCACAGGATGCAGCCTGCACTGCACAGCCACCTGGATAAATAAAATGGACCACGGGCAAAAGGGCCAACGTGCTTTCCCTTATGTCAGGAGAAGGGGGGAAAGACAAAAAACCTGAAAGGTTCACACATGGCTTTCTAAAACACTCGCAGATGGAAAAATAAAGCTGATTTGAAGAAGCAGTTTGTGTGATAGGAGTGACAGTTCCTCTGAAAAAGGGAGCTGAGCTAACAACAAGCTGATAAATAGATTCATAAAACCAGGGTGTGTGCTCAGGAAAGTGAGAAAGGGACTTACAAATGTACTGAAGTTTTGGTGCTGTGGATGAGGAGCAGGAGCTGAGAAATACAGGTATTTTCTGTCATATTGAGCTTAACAACATGAGGAATATATTAAGGTATCTTACAGAATTCAACTAAAATCTTATCAAATATCTTACTCAGAATTCTTCCTCCTTTGACAATTGCATGAAAATATCCTGAGAATGATATTTCTAAAAACATTCCTAGTGAGAAACTCTACTGGGAGTCTTAGGGGTATTTGCTGCATCTTCTTGCAGGCTTCAGGGCACAAATCCACCAGCAGATCTGAGTCCTGTCCATCCAACACTGAATGGAACAGGTAGGAGAGAGAGCAAATAAAAATTGTGAAAGGAAGAAATCAGCCAGCTATAGACACACCACAATTAATGCTCAACAGCCCTTCTGCCCAGGGGATTTCTGCTCTCAGCTTTAACAGCTGAATTTTGGCTGAAGACCCCTTCCAGTGATGCCAGAAACTGATTCCCCTCAAGAACCATAAAACATATATTTGTCCTAGAAAGTGAACTAGAGAGAAAGACTGGGGAGTTTTTTTTCCCCTTCAGGTTTCAGAGCCCTTCTAAAAACCCAGTTGCACTCACAAATGTCAGTGCTTTAATTACCAGGTGAATTCATTTCACCATTACCAGGCCATTTAGAGGTATGCACCATTAGCTTTCCAGGCTGCAGTTTAGAAATAAAACGTGAATAAAAATTAGATGACCTAAATATCCTCCACATAAAGAGAAATGGATGGTGCTGGGAGGTGACAGCCCAAAAATAAGAACTGAAATTCTGGTTCTGCAATGAAATGCTCCCAGAAATGTCTTGGGGCAGACTCATCAATGCAAGAGTGTGGCAGCAGCCTGAGGGACAGATTTATCTCCCTGGACTCCAAGGGCCTTCCCTAAGAACCTAAATACATAAATACATCTTATTTATAACTTTTAGCCTCAGATTTACCTTTAATAATCTTTGGAGACAGAGTGAGAGAGAGAAAGGAAGATTTGTGACAACATTCACATGAAAGCATTGCATTTTTTAAAATTACTTGGATAATTTATAAGCTTGATTTTTAGTATTAATGCTACTAGGGGATGCAGTCTTTCTTTCTTTTTAAATGCTGTTACAAAAACCAGCCAAACAAAATTAGCAAAGCAAAAGTATTTTTGGATAATAACCTCTTCTGTTTCCTTTAATATCTTGGGTTTATATTATTGTTTGATACTTGTATTTTAAAAGGGTTTGTCATCTTCTCCTTGTTTGTCATTCTAAATATTTACAAGATTCTCAAAAGCAAATTAAGAATGATTTTTCTGACAAACTAACAACATAAGTGTATTAGAAGTCATTCTATAGGCTGCAGACTGTTCCAAATACACCAATTTTTGTGCAATGTGAACAGATATGTGTATCAAATCAATAACAAACATCCTTTAAGAGCAATTAAATTATTGAACAAGGAATTATTTCTAATAAGTACCTCAGTCCTGGAAAGAGGACTGAGATAGATATTTATATTTGACTGAGGGTTCACAGCTACACAGAGACTGAGTGGGTGAAATACCTGCACCCAGTCATCACTTCACAGAGGAAGTTTGGCACAGGAGGAGTGAAAAGCAGAAAATATGTAAAAATAATGGATTAGTTTTCCCTTTTAACCTGAACATTTCACACTCTTCTTCTGCCCAAGAGCTCTGCTCTTCCCATCACATCCTGGCCAGAGCAAGATGGACTTCCAGCCCAGAGCTGAACACTCAGAGCCTAAAAACCAAACAAACAAAAAACAGGTGTGACTTAATCAGGAGACATAAAAATTCCTGTGCTTGAACTTTCCTGCCCAAACCGGAGATCAAGTTGTCACTTTTCAGAATTTCTTCTAAACATNAAGTTGTCACTTTTCAGAATTTCTTCAAAACATATTTTTCAGGATATTTTGACTGCTTAATCCCCTCCCTGCTTTGGAAAATTCCTGGTAGAGGTCTGCCTGTCTGGTGTGCTACAACTGATGACACCCTTTAGTTAATTGCCAAAAAACCCCTCAATTTCAGAGTAAAAACCATTTTCCTTTGACATTTATAATCATTCCTACCTGTCAGGAGAATACAAGCACATTCCATTCCTACCCACTTGTACAGTACACACAGGCAAATCAATTTGAATTGTTCACATCACTGCTTTGGGTTGGTTTTTGTGAGTTTGGTTTGTTTGTTTGATTTTCTGTGAGAATTGCTATATTTATCTTACATGTTCTTTCTTACAGTCTCTTTAATCTTTGCAAGTAATAAATAAATAGAAAATCAGAAACTTGTGCTGTAGTCAGATATTTAAAAGGCATCGTTGTAAAATACTGAAACCCATTTTT
>VZTR01031395.1:652845-739716 GCA_013400775.1 Chaetops frenatus
TGGTTTTTTTTTTTTTTTAAATTGAGCATTTGGAATTCTTTTATTCAAATTGAATAAGCAATGTTTTTATTCCACTCCATCTTTGCATTTGCTTTGAGATGTCAAGTGTCATTTTTACTTTGGCAAGAGGTCTTTTGATTAGCAAGATAAAAGAGAATGTTTGTTCTGAATAAATTCTTATTTTTCATGTTACAAATGAAGTGAATGGAAAACTTCTACTAATGATACACTTCTCATTAGCAAACGGATCCCTTTGCTGTGGTAATCAAATAAACTTCTTCTTCCAGTCAGTCATCACCCATTTTTATAATTACCATCACTGTCCCATTTTTTTTCTTCTTCGTCTGAAGCATAACTTGAAATCTCTGTCTGTGAAGGCTTTCTAGTGGGTTTGCCATAAGGGAGCTGAGGGACAGGACCCCTGGTGGGGAAATGGAGCTTCTTTCAAACACAGAACTAAATCCACAAGCAGACGTAAAACCATGCAAAGAGAAGGCCACTACCTGAAGGGAAGAAAAAGAACTGAAACTCATGATTGTGAGTGGTCAGCATTAAATACAGAACTCCACTTGAGGTACAGAGCTTGTGCTCTGTGCTTGTATTCCAGTAATTCTCTATTGACATCATGCAAGCATCACTGAATAAATTCCCACTGGTGCTCTCCAGGGCACAGACTCCAGACAGATGGCAAAAGTATGTATGGGATCATGAATTGACCTATTATGTAGAAAATGAAAAGAAACAGCATAAATGTGGGAGCCTGCAGTGAAAGAGAAACACTTTACAAGCTGCAATGGCACTGGAAATCAATATGGCACCATGAATATGGAATCTGAGAGTGCTGTTCCTCCACCATTGCAAAAAGTAGCTATTGAGGAGCAACATTTGCTGTTCTGTCCTCCAACCTTTATCAAAATATCTTGTTTAGCTAGACATGACATATACATGACATCTATAGACATATACTAGAGACATGAGGCTTTTAAAATATTGGATTTTTAAACACAAGAGCTACAACATCTCAGCCCAGATCTAAAGTCAAATCTCTTTCTGGAATTATTCAGGATGGATTCACATTGTGAAATGAAAGAAATTAGGGCATTAAGTATTCTGATATGACACTTGCAATGAAATTGAGAGATCAGGTTATGATAAAGTTAATATTTATTTCATTGGCTTGTGATATGACATGGACCTAAGCATTGCCAGCTGTAAATTTCTTCAAATTCAGGAGTGAAAGCAGTAAATCCCATCCCTCCTAAACTACAAAGCTGAACTTCAACCTGTCCCAGCTGATCTGGTCAGAACTTAAACACTTGACATAACCTGGCCATTTGCAAAAGAAATGTGCTGAGAGATGCCAAAATCACCTTCTGGTAAAGCATTTTGGGAGAAATCAGGGATAGAATGTTTGAAACTCTGTGACCACATCAATTAAACAGGCAAAAACATTGACTTTGGTGAGTTGGGTCAAAAGAGAGAGAAAAAGCACTGTTTAAAGAAGAGTGAAAGATTATTTCAGTTGGAAGAGATCTACAGTGATCATCTTGTCCAAGAGCCTGACTTTCACACTGACCAAACAACCACAAAGAAACAGAAAACCCCCTCACAACCTTTATTGGCAAGGAAACAGCACTTCCTCACCATGTGGGTCAACTCTTGCCCACCTCTCAAGATAATTTTTTGTGCCTGCCATCAAGAAACAACTGCAAAATATCTGAAAATGTCAAATCCTTTTAGTTCATCCTTTCAAAACCCGACAATGTTTAAGAATTCCCCTTTGGCTTGTTTATAGCAATGATGGAATAGGAAACCATGTTTTGTCCTCTGTGTTTCTTCAGAGGAACCCTTGAATCTTCAAGTCCAGGAGTTTGAACACTTTGTGCTCAGTGACCTTTTGCTGCACCGTGTCATTTCTGTCTCCTGTGCACAGAATTTCTGTTCTGTTTCTGGGAAGTCTGGGGACAGAGTTTCACAGTGGGAACTGGTGATTCCACCCAGGCTAAAGTAAGTTAATGGAAAAAGTCACTACAATGTTCCTTACACTCTGTTTAAAACACTGCCTCTCTTGAGCCAAATAAAGGAAATTTCCACGTGAAGATCTTCTTCAATATGAAGAGTTGATTTGTGATAGTTATGAAAATAATTATTTCCATATGTAGAGAAGAATCACTTGGCCAAAGCGTGATTAGTTTGCTGTTAGCACTGGAGTTATTCCTGTAGGAATCTGTGCTGCAGAGACTTAGAAATCTCTTCAGAACTGTGGTTTGTGCCAATTGATGGGATCCTTCTTCACATACAGTTATACATCTATTATCATATTCAACCAACACAATCACACAAGCAGGCTGATAACAGACTGAAATGTAGATTATGTTGTGCCCAAACACAAGCACCTTATACCCTGGCAGTTGCTTATAAAACCAGCCTTGTTCCTGGAGCACAAACCCTGGAATCAGCAGATAAAACTTCTGTTATTTTCTTTGCCATAAACTTTGCAGTAATTGCAGTACATCTTCATGTCTGGCTTTATTCACAAGTACATCACAATAATTTCCAGCTCACTGACATGGACAACCTAAAGTATCTTACAGGCATTGGGGAATTTGAGAATCTAGAGAGAACTGTGATGGAGATGTAAATTACTGTTATGCCATGCATATATTCTCTTTTTTTTACAGTATTATCTGATGCATTTCTTATTTTGAGCTAAATTCCATGTTCCAGGATAATTTTAAAAACCACACTTTTCCATTATGCAGGCAGAGATAAAAAAGATTATTTTCAAAAGAAATAATTTTTTTGTTCTTTTCCAGTTATCTCATTTATATTTATAATCAAATGATATTTTAGGATGTAGGGCTATTTTTTCCCCTCTTTATAGGATCTTGTCATTCATAGGGCCTGGATTGTAGTGCAGCTTAATCCAAATACTATTGAAGCCACAGGATGAGAAAGTGGGGTCTATATCCCATGTTTGTCACTGCCTTGTCACCTTAAATAAATATTAATGGGAAAAACTGGAAATCTCACATATCATTCTCAAAATCAGAAGGTTCTGCTAACAGATACACATGTGCCAGAAAATCTTATATCAAAAAGTTTCCACATTTAGCTCTGTCTCCCCTCTTCACATCCTCGTGGGGCTGACATTTACCAATGTTAAGTCAAACTATACAAAAAAAAAAACCAAACAAACAAAAAAAAGAAAAAACACCAACTGAAAAGGAGATGTTGGAAAGATTGACTTCATTAAATGGCATCTGCATCTGACAGAGACTACAAAGGAACACACAAAGCTGTCTCTGTTCACTGCTGCTGCTTCACTGACATCTGAAGACACTTCTAAGCTGTTTTAACTTGGCAGCTCTTGTAGTAGCAGAGTTTGTTTTTCTAAGTTAAAACAAAACAACTCTAAACATTCCTCTGCTTAGAAAAGGAGGTGTGCAAAAAAAGAGGGAAAAAATCACTCTGGGCAATCTTTCTGCAACTCCCCCCCTTCAAGAACACCATACAAATATTATTATTTAGAAAAGCTTGTCCAAGCATATTTTGTCAGCAAAAGTGATTGATTCTTGCCCTTGGTGAGCCTAAGAATATTTTTTTTTTTTCCAGCAGACAGCAATATTCTGTTAGGTGGCAATAGCAGCAGGAAGCTGCATCCCTCACACTCCAGAACTTGGTCTTGGCATACATGAGGCAACAAATATTCTGTGGCTGAAATAATTCAACAATTCAACAATTCAGCTGCAGCCAATTTATCCCAAAGTTCCTGGATATTCTCAGCCTCCAGATTTCAACTCTTTCTCCAAACTCCCACTACTTCCAGCAGTGCAAATGGGAGATTTTTTTTCTCAGATGCAGAGCACATAGCTGAAAGAAAAAGATTGCTACAGCTTGTGCACACACAGGCCACAGAAAATGAGAAATTCAGTCAAAGCACTGTCAAAAGAAAAACTTTTGAGTGATCTAAAAAATGCCAGGTCTTCTGATCTTTCTGACAAGGCTGTTCTGTGAAAATACAGCCTTTTGTTTTTCCAAAATGTAAAGTACAGAAGATGACAGGTAACACACCCAGAACAAGCTTCTAAACTCTACCCCTAGAAAGGGAATATCTTACAAAATTCCATTGTTCAATGGAACTAACAAACAGAAAGGTTTCTAGAAACTGACAGTAAAGCCACTTTCTCTCATACACGTAATTTTTTTCAGAAAGTTTTCTTTTAACAGACATTTTAATTAAGTACAGACTCCCTTCATAGTCCTCTTGGTTGGACCAGGGCTGTTTATACCCTGAGATTAAAGAATCCAATTTCTCTGAAAGTAGATGTCTGTATGTGCCTAAAGATTAAAAGAGAAATAAAAAACCTGTAGGAACATACAACAGCTCCAATATCAAGTTGTCACTGTGGATCTGTGACAGAAGAAAACATCCCAATGAGCTCCTAAAAAACCTGAAAGTCCCAGAAAGGGACACTTGGATGCTGCAATGACTGTGATGAACCAAATGAGAGACTGGATTCCTTGAAATTGTTATGTCAAAAAAATCCCGGGCTGAATAAATTTGACAGGTGGAAAAAATAGAGGGATTAAGTAGCTTGTGCATCTCTGAAAGGGTCACCTGAAGATGAAAACAATCACAGACATTTCTGAGTGTTGTCTGCTTGTTCTTGGTGGTGCTGAGTTGAAGCTGGGAAAGCAGCAATGCTCTGGATAATTCCTGGTGCTACTGAGGGCAGAGAGAAATCCTCACCAACCTCAGGGCCCTCAACAGAACCCACTTCAGTGTGTGGAGGGCAGGATGAATAAGAGGAAATGATAAAAACATTATTGTAGTGCTTTTCCAAGGATTTCCCTTTCATTATTGATTATAAACGCCCCTATTTCTAAACACTTAAAAGTAAGTATAATATTTCAATGGCTCTTTGTGCCCTGTAACCAAAACACATAGTTTTGTATAGAAACAAATCAGACTTCTGTGATTTTAAGGGGTACCATATCCATTATTGTACTAGATATAAACAAATGTGTTTGTACAATTATCAATAAAATTTTATATGATTAAATCCAAGTTGTGGATGACTGAGGATAAAACATAATGTGATTTACTGTTAATGTTCCAATTGAAATTGGGTTCTGATAAACAGGAACCTTAAGCAAGGGTAGGTGCAGTGGGTTTTCTGGTGAGGAATTTGTAAAGAAGAAAAAGAATTACTATTTCTGCCTTATATTTCTTATTTTGACTGCATTCTGTTTTATCAGGAGCAGTGGATGGACCCAAAGGCTGAATGTAGGTGAGAAATGAGCAGTACATTTTTTCTTTTTCTGCTCACAATTCCATGGAAAACAACCCAAGCAAGAATATTCAGCTGCAGCTGTTATTTTTGTTGTGCAAGTTATTTTTATAAAATGTAAGCTTCTTGTGTTTGAATAAATTATTTAAAAGAGGACATGTTAATGGGCTATCCTAGTTTGCTTTCTAACATCAGGGTTTCTCCATGGGTATGAAGAAAACATAATCACACATATGGTGGAACTAAAATGTACTATTTTTCTTGAATGAAATTCTCTTGTTAACTCAGCAGGCACTGCATGAGATCACATATCATTTTTCAACCATCTGCACATCTCACAGTATTATGGACAGAAAATTTCTATTATTCAGCCACTAAGACTTTATGCTGGGTGACTTTTAAGTGTGGATTCACTGGAGTATCTTCCATCATTGAAGGCAAATTTTGGCATCTATGCAGATGCCCCTTGCATGTTTATAGATTTCAACTCGAAGAAACTTCAAGTCTGTCCTCTGCCACCTTTGTTTCTGATACCTGATGGATCAGGCATTCCAGGTAATTTGGACACAGGACCTTTTACATCACAGGCAAGTTTAGGAAAATTCATGGCTCAAATTTCAAAGTGAAAGATACTTTAAGAAACATCAAGAGTCCTTGATTGTTATTAGCTGTTTGATAAAAGAGAAACATAATAAACCAAATAAAAGCAACTCTCTCCAACCTTCACATCAACAGCTTTGCTGTCAGAAGATCAGAAGCCAACATGTTAATGAGCTCTTTTTTATGGAATTAAATGACTGCAGTTGGTGTTCAGTGAGTTCTGATTAATTCATAGAGAGTTTATCACAGCACAGTGCTTAGTGAAATACCAAATTTAAGGACTTTGTCAGGAATTTCAGACCATGCCCCTCTTTTGGGGTTTTTATATAAAAATATTGTGGAGATTAAATTAATTTTAATTTCCTGAGTCTGTACAGGTCTGCTTTCTTACTGAAGATATAGCATCTAATCTTTGAATATCCTGAAATTAATTAAGAATGTGATGAGTTTTACATGAAAGGGTAACCTGTTCTTAGGCTTTCATTATTTTAACCTGTTCCTTAGTATTCACAGCTGGCCCATTTGGGAGTCCCATTTTTTTTAGAAACACATTATGGAAATTCTATTTTTAAAGGAAAATGCCTATCTAGCTAAATAGTCAAACAAATAAAAATCAGGAATGGAGGGAAGCACTCTGCTGACAAAGTTGCATTACTATAAATGTCTATGCTATTATCATGATGCATCAACATTCAGGCACCTGAAGAATGTAGAGGAACTTCTATTCTGGCTAACACTGAAACATTAAAATTTTGGGGCTAGGGACATCCTAAATAGATGGTAACCAAGAGTTTTTGTGCAGCTAATTACAACTTTAGAATATATTCCATGATCTTCTTTTGAACACAACAGAAGTTGTATGATGTAGGATAATACAGAGCATATTAGACAATAGTATTTTGCCTAAATACTGCTACTTAAATATTCAATACCGCCTTTAAAGAAAAAAATATCCTTAAAATAAGGTATCTAATTAAGAATTTTATTAGCATATATATTAACTTCCACAGCATCAAATTTTTGACTATATAAAATGCTATAAAACATCATTTATAAAAGCACACCTGTCTAAAAGGCTGTGCTAAAGACCCCTGACCTGATTAAAAGTGAAAACCAGCATAGCTTCAATATTTATTGACATTTCCTTTTGTTGCTGTTGCTAAAACCATTACCTTTTATTGTGTTCTCCATTTCCCTGCATGACATTTTCAGCATTGCCAAATACTGTTGTTTAATTGTTTCATGGGGGTAATGAAAATATAAAATGGGGAGCCATTATCTGTGTGAGAGAAAAGCACTGGGAGATTTTAATCATGAATTCATCACAAAGAAATGGGAGTCCGTGGTGGGACAGCAGAATAAAGGGAGAATTTCCTGGGATATGCTGTCCCAGGATGATGCTGGAATTAGGACACAAGAGGAAAATTACTCAGGTAGACACAACACTACTGACAGCTCCAGAATTCCCTACCCAGGCTTGAAAAACAGACCTTGAAAAAGATGTTGGCTACTGGAAGGAAATGGGAGGAGAGAAGGAGGGGGGATAAGGATTTTAGAAAAAAAAAAGAAAAACAACTGAAGAAAAGATGGAGTTGATTTTCCTTCTGTGTAAAGATAAAGACACAAAGGATCAGAGGAAAGACAGAATCTCTCAGGTACAAGAAAAAGCTGTGGAGGTTTTCGTGCTTTGGAACCCCAGGCCAAAAATAACTGAAACATTTCCAGAGTGAACTTGAGCAATGCTGTGCTTTTTTAAAAGCATGTACAACTTTCTGCAGCTCACATATTTAATTAAGCTCATTTGGGGATGAAATTAGGTAGCAGAAATTAGAATAAAGCTGAAACTAAATATGACTTTGAACTGCACTAATATCTGAACTTATAATACACTCTGCTGGCAATGTGTATTATATAAATGTCTGTGTTATTGTCATGATACAGAAACATTCAGGCACCTGAAGAATGTGCTTTAAACTCACGTTTGTTGTAATTTGCCAAGCCTCTGGTGTTTAATAATGCAACAACCCTTGCTTAGCATTAGCAAAATTATTTAAATGTTTTGCAATGTTCCATGAAGAGCATTAATGCAGTAATACATTCTAAGTACTTCAAAAAAGGAAACCAACAATACAGAGATACAGCTAAAAGTTCTATTAAATGGATGTAGAAGTAGCACACATCATGAATGACTTGAATGAATGTTTTTAAATTCAAGATCCAATAGCTGATAGGTTTGAAAACTATCCTTCTCTGGAAAACAAGGAAAAATGACTGAAACCAGTGAAAACACAAAACTGCAAATATTTCACCATGAGAATTCTATCATTTTCTTTTTTAAAATATACACCTGAGGTGACACAGCAGGTTATATACATATCAAATCACTGTTTAGTAACAAATACCGAGCACTGTGACCTGTCATAATGCAGGATTTGGAGATAAAATGGCAATGTGGCTCCTCACCAGGAGCTACAGCTTCATATTGGAATAATAATCCTTCATCTCACCACGTTGGTATTTTCCTTTTGGACTGCAATAACTACTCCTAAAAATAAGCTTATCTTCTGAAGCAGGAAGAATTGGATGTTTTCATTTTAGCAACATTCATTATGCCAAGAGGGGAATCTTGAGACTGCTTTTACAGGAACTCATTTTTAGACCTATTTTTGTCAAGCACGAACCTCACCTGCAAAGCAAACAGCAGCAAAGCCAGTGAAAGGTGTGCTCACTGGAGAGTGCTGAGGCACAAACTCTCCAAATCTGACCTCCAATCCCACAGGAACAGAGGATTAGGAATCATCTGGGGCTGAGGATTTGACCAAGGAATTCTGCAGCAAGGTCTGTGTTCTCTGCTTTTACCTCGGCCTGGGGCATTGCACCCCTGTAACTCTGCTCAATTCTCCCAAACTGCTGTTGAAAAGACTCTTCAAGGATTTTCTTGAGCAGCACAAGATTCCACTCCAAACTCTGCTGCTCCACGTCTCACATTCTGCTGATACAGGCATTGTATCCCAGACAGACAAAAAGGGCCATTTTTTCTGATGAGCAGCCAAGAAATAATAATTCAAGCATTTTTTAAAATTACTGCTGTCAGAATTTTGATGAGAATATTCCTACAAAACAGCTGCTGTTATATGACTATGGAGTAGGCTATTGATCTAGGAAAATAGTGAATAAACTCTGTCTTTGAGTTGTTTTAAGTGTTAGCTAAGCTTGATGCATATTTTATTTGTACCATATTTTAATGCTGGAATAACCAGATATAATTCCTATATCTTGTATCCTGTTTTACTCCCTAATTATAATCATCTTGTAGTTAATTACAGAAAGAGTGCTAATGACATCATCTTGCATTATATTAGATAAAATAAATTCTGTTTTTTTGTTTCAGAGTGACAGTTAATCAAGTAATAGAGAGTTGGTTAAATGTTCCATCTCAAGCAACCTCAGTTCACCAACTCCTTTCCATTATTTTGTTGGGTAAACCATAGAGTTACTCAAGAATGATGAGGACTTTATTCATATTACTAAAAAACTACAGGAACATAACACAAAGAAAGAAAAGTATCAGGTCTTTGTTTCACCAATTCCATTGAATTTCCCTCCAGAACACTCACATGATGCCCCACTAAATAAACAAAAAACACCCCCAGAAAGGCCTGTTCAGGGCATAATTTTCAGAATCACTAAAGGGATAGAAAAAAACTCATTTAAGAACCACAGAGCAGAACTGAAATGGGCACGTGGCTGTTTAGTCAGAGGCAAACAACAAACATTCATCTGAGTCTGCATTCCTTATGATACTAATTAGTACTGGTTTTATTATAAAATATTTCTAGATACTTTATTACCAATAATTCTATGAAGTATTGGGTGAATATTAGGTTACCACTAAAACACAATTTTTTTAATGGAAAATACACCTCTGAAATTTAAACACTTAAGTCACCTCAGCTTAAGAGAAAACTTTAATTTGATGTCTTTTAGCTTATGACAGAGAGGTCTCAATGCCAGCACCTGCATTCAAATCCACAGCTTTCTGCAAGTTGAAACTGAGTGAGAATAAACATGGTCCAGGTTTGTTATGAAGAAACAAAATCAAAATACTAATCTAAAAAGCAGAAGAATCAGGAATATTTTTCAACCCTGCTACCTACAAAAACAAACTGTGCAAGGCTGACAAAAATACTCAGCTAGGTTGTTTTAGTTATTTAAAATCACTTATTTGAATTGTCTTGAGGCTGCTTAAGGACATTTTCTGGAGTAAGCACTAGTCACATGAATTCTAAAAGAAATTCAAACTAAATGTGATCAAATTGGAGTAACCCCCAAAGATCTCCAGTACCTCCAATAAAGTGAGACAGTCAACCAACACAAAATAACTAAAAAACATTAATTCCATTGTGGTTAAAGAAATCAAAAAGAGACATAGAGTAAATTGGAGTATCCTTCAAAAAACTGAATTTATCCCTAAGTGAAGAACATGAAAATCTCTGGCATGGTAAATAGAAAGAGAGAACACAGTGAAGATCTGTCAGAAATTCAAGTCCTGGCAGAAGAGGTTGTAGAGCAAATTCAGCGGAATTTTGAAGAGTAATCTCTAACTCTGGATAGTATTTTACACAGGAGTTCTAAAAGAATTCAAGCATGAAACAGGTGAATTATTCACTGCAATTTAACTCAAAACTGTCTCAATAACAGACAAAGATATTTCATTGCCAGGGGCAAATATGACACCAATTTTCCACAAAGACAACTGTGGCAGAGATATGAAAAATTACAGCAAATAAGCCTGGCTTCCTTATCACCCAAACTGGCAGGATTTGTAATAAACCTCCCATGTATTAGCAGACACCTGAATAAATAAGATATCTTTAATGAGTCAACACAGCTTTTGTTAAGAAAAGGTATACTTTGAAAATAAGTAGATAAAAAATTGACTGATATCTCACATTCCAAAAAACTTTGTCCAGAAATGTCTCTAATAGTTGGAAATATTGATAGCTGTCAGCAGCTATTGAAAAATATGCCTCTGGGGAAGTAGGTAGAGAAAAACAGTTAATGTTTGATGAAAAATAACATTTGAAAATTAAAAGACAACCTGTCAATATATCATATACAGAGGCAGTTGCATTCTTAGCACAATAGAGTTTTCATGAAGTAAACAGCAAAAATAATTTGAGTGCATTGTCCCAAAACACTTGAGAATGGCAACACATAAAAAATGAAAAAGATTGAGTAGCTGGTCATTTTCTTGAGCACAGAGTAATTGCATTTTGCAAGTTTAATGTTGGTTCACCTGTGGTCTTCAGAAAAACAAGAGGAATCTCATCTATATGTGCATATATAAATATATAGGTATTTAATATGCATGCACTGCATTACTGTTGCACATAATCACAGGAGGTGAATTAGATTTAACAATTTCTATATAAATTGCAGCCTCACACTGATTTCTTCATAAATCATAGCTTCAATCTCAGTCAGCTAAAGAGTGCCTTTAAAAAAACTCAAGATTCTCTGATTGAAGAAACAATACTTAAAGGAAACAGAAAATATCTTGCAATCATTTAAAAACAAAAAACAAAATTGAAAACTGGTTTATGGTGATGTCTCAGAGCCTAGACATAGACATCTTGAACAGTGATTATTTTAGGAATAATTGTTTTTAGGAAAGCAGTTTCTGACAGAGGGGTTTAGGTCCTTCATTCTTCACTCACCATGAGCCTGGAGCCAGGTTCAGCTCCTTTCCTTGGTCCTGTGGGTTTTGGCAGCTTCATTTTCCAGACAAACCAGGTCACATCAGCCCTGGGTCCTGCTCTCCACGTGTCTGAATGTTTTCAACTTCATTTAAAAGAAATACACGCCCATATTGAGGTGCTTTGGATTCCCACTGGGCATACCCAGCACTTCTTTATTTAAACTCTTTTACTCCTCAGGAACTGATATTTCCTGGCAGGCCCAAGGGGGTCTCACTGGCCTGGAGACTGGGACAGACTGGGAAACAAGAAACAATCACAAGAAAACAAAATGAAACTGGGCATTGTGTAAAACACAGCAAAACCAAGCAATCATTAAAAATATGGAGGATAATTCACTGTCCTTTTGAGATCCCATCTGTTTCCATCCTAGTGCTGACCTGGAAATACACCTGGATTTTCCTCAAATGAAAAGAATTCTGTGTCTACACATTACATACACCCAGTCCTTCCCCTCCCCATTTCAGGAGTGACACTTTCCTTTCCCCCCAGGGTCTTGTCCTGTGCCAATAATGCATTCAGGTTATAAAGGACTGAATTAGAGGCAACAGGAATTGTAGCATAGAAACGATAGATCATTTTCAGATTTTCCTAACAATAAAAGGAATTGAATATTTCATTAACATTACTTTCTTTCTGATTTTAAGGCTTTGGAAACTGTTGCAACATGTTTATGTTTGCATTTAAATCTATTTCAAATAAATATATGGTTGTATATAAAAGGCAATTTAAATACATATAATGATAAAATTAAGTTCCATTACTGCAATATTCTTTATTTTCTACAATAACAATTCACCAAGATTGTTATCCCTTTCATCTTAATTGGGTAATGTATTTTCCTCAATGCAACTGTTTGGAAAACAAACACTGGGTTTCTTTGAGGCAATTTGCAGACATTGTTAATCTCTGTAGCAGTTATGATGCATATTTTCCTCCACCACTTCCACGGTATTTTATTATTGAGCCACAAACCCCTCATTTTACATCTGAAATACACCACTGCAGTTGTGTTTGTTTCAGCAATATTTGTTTTTTCCCTCAGAACTGGTAAACAACCAGCCAGGCAGGAAGCAGAGGGCAGACTGAAGTGTGCCAGCTCCTGAGAATGTCCCACACCTACCCCCTCCCTGACAGCTGCTGCACTCTGGGGAGTGATGGAACTGGGGAAAGAACCCTCTGAAAAACACAGCAATTATTTGTATGTGATCTACTCCATGCAATCCCATGGATACAGGGACAATGGATACAGGAAAACCAAATTAGAAATAAGGATTGTAAAAGCACCTTGGAAATCACTTCTCTCTGTGGCCTCTTGCTGCTTCTTTCCTGCTGATTTTATGCACATTGCCCTTGCAACAGGGTCACTCAGACTTGGATTTTGTGTTAGGTTTGCTTTCTTGGCTCTTCCCTGTAAATTGCAGTGGTACTTCCCCACCAGTGAAGCTTTAGAGGGGAGAAGCAGCCTGAAAGTGAGGGTGAGGATGGTGCAGCCCTGTCACCCCTGGGTGTCTCTGGTGCCTCCTCACCTGCCCTGGATTCCCTGCCAGGGGCTGAGGTTTCCCCAAGGACCAGCCCAGTGCTCCCAGCAGTTCCCATCCCAAGGCAGGCCAGGCTTCAGCACCTCTGTGGAGCCAGTTAAAGCTAAAAAAGAACTTAAAGGTTAAAGAACAGGACCTTCCAGTTTCTATCCAAGTCCTTTGCTAAACTTCCTTCTGAAATTTTTTGGCCTTTTTATAAAGAAAAAAAGCAGCAGCTTTTTGCAGTTGGAGGCTCTTTACTGAAGAACAGATGGACTATAATTTATTTCCTTTATTTCCCAAATAGTGATAAGGTATCACCTATATGAACTCTTGAAGCTCCTGTTTAGCTGCATAGATGATGCATGATCCTCTTGAGGGATTTTGTTATGAAAATTAGGACTTGGGTGTAATGAAATCTAATTTAAACCATCCAAACAAAGAGTTAAGAGAGAACCACACAGGGTGTTCAGAAGAGCCTAGAAAAGCTCTTCATAAACCTAAGTTTAGTGTGTTTTCATAGAGCATTTAAGATCTCTGATATTTCAGTGGCAGAAACAAATTTCATTTATCTACTTCTAAGCAATACTTTTTATTTTTACAAAAATTAGTCCTAAGTAATTAATATTAAGATCACATTTAAATCAAAAGAATACAGAATTCTTTGTATAAATGGCATAAGCCTGGAGTAAAAGTTGGGTAGGAAGAGATGATTTATACAGCTTTGCATCAGTGACCTGGGTTCAAAGTCAGCCAAGGATAAAATCAAAGTAGGTTTTTCAGTCTGAATAATATAAATGTTATGTGGAAAGATTTATATTCTGAATGCTATCTAAGCAATTAATCCAGAGGGAATTATTTATAATTGCTAATTAGTTAGACAACTACAAACGATATAGAATGGAATTATATATCAGTTCTCTTCTAAAATCTTGTGGGCTAATGTAATTGTGTTCCATTAGTAGAAATCCCTTTACAATGGAGATGAAAATAAATGGGACTGAAGGTTCCTTGGCTCCTGTTGCCAGTCCTGCTGTAATGGATGGTTTGAGCCCAAATCCTGTAATGGGATGGAGCTGCTCAGCTGAGGGGCTGTCAGAGGTCACAGGCTCCCATCAAAGTTCATCCTCTTTTCAGCAGTGGTTATTTACTTCTATTTCTTCTAACATTTATTTCCACTATTTATTTGTTACTTACAAAAAGTGGAACCAATCTTCTACTTTGTTTGGTCTCTCCCATTCCATCATACACAACCCTAAATACAAGAAATTACTTTCACTTTTCCGCAGATATAAAAGTGTCATTTCTATTTTTTTGTATTTCCTGAAGATTAAACTTTTTACCACCATCACTAGAAACATTTACATCAATTATTCGGAGTTATTTTGCTTTTTACTTCACAGGGAGATCAAAACATCAGAAAAGAGTAAGGGCAGATTTTAGGGTTTTGTGGGGAAACCCATTGCCATTAAATTCCTTCTCTCCTCTATCAAAGGACACTTCCAGAATGGATAATTTACACTGCAGGGAACATGAGAATGGTTACACTGAAAACTGGCCCCAAACAGACTTTCCTTATCCTCAGAAGCACAATAATGACATTGGAAAGCTCTCCTGCTGTTTTCCATGCACCTGGACATCCCAGACTCCAGGAGCTGGAAGGGGGCTGCATCCTGTGCCCTTCTCAAGAGCTTCCTGAGGGACAGGATTCATCCCTCACTTACTGGAGCCAGACAATGGAATATTTGTGGGAGATTTTTCACAGACATTTCATTTAACAGCAACAAAAATTAATTCGTTCTTTTTGCAGCTCTTGGGAAGTTTGTTGAACTAGAAATAATTTACCCTGGTAGGCTGAAGTCTCCTCCTGAGACAAGGCTTCAGGATTTTCCTCAGTTCAAAGGACTTGTGCTTTGTAAAATGAAATGACCCTATTAATCTACACTGAGAGAATTTACAGTCAGTTTATGCAGAATAACTTTACCATTTCAAGAGCAGCAAGATCTTGATTTACATGCTGCTATTCATAAAGAAAGAGGTTAACATTTTTCCTTTCAAACAAGTGTAGAATTTCCTTTGGGAATGGGACAATCAGCAGTGGTGCAAAGCAGGGTTTATGCCAGAAAGGGTTGAAAATTTAAACTGCTCCCCTCTGTAGAACCTGTCCAGTTACAGATGCTCCTGAGGAGTTTGGGGAAATGGCAATGGAGGGAATCTCAGCTGGAACTCTGAGATCAGGTGTGGCTCAGAGGGACAGTTCTGGTCACTGGGACAGGACAGCCCGTTGGGAGGCTCTGGACATGGGACAGGTCACTGAAAGAGCACTCAAAATCTAACCAAATTAACTTAAAATAGAAACAAATTAATGATCTTGAGCTGGCCTCTCAGTTCTCTTCAGGATGCTTCAAAACGATGAGGAAAGGCAATGGAATCAGATTGAGGTAATTTTAATCTATTAGAAAATTCCATGTGCATACAAAAATTGATCACTCGCAGTGAACTGGGGGTTTGCACTGCCTGCTGTGCTGAAAAAATAGCTGGAAACTGTGAAAATGCCATGAAGAAGATGTAACACTACTCCTGAAACAACTGACATAGAAATTTCCTTTTGGGAAACTGGCTGAGAAGTTCTCCCAGAGAACAAACTAAGCTAAAGCACTCCTGTATTAATTAGTAATTTAATATGCAGAGTAATTCTGAGGGAGAGACAACTAAGGAAGTCAAATAAAAAAGCCCAATAACCACTATTCGGAACTCATTGATTTGTTTGTCCAATTAATTTTAGACCTAACAAATTACTGTCTGCCACGTGACTGATCTCTGACAAACTCAAAATACTGAGTGGATGAAAGTATTTGCACAGATTGGATACCAATAAAGCAGGACGTGAAAATATGTGGGTTTAGATCTGTTTAATTGGAATTTCAACGAAATTAAATTGAAAAATAAGGTCAAAGTAAACTAGTTCTAGGTTATTGATATAAATTTCATGTAGCTACAGGAAGATATTGAAGTAATTTATTTCAATCTAAAGTTTTGATTCATTGTTAGATATGTAATTAAATTTATTTTGTAGAAGCTTTACAAATATTTGCATCTTCATAGTGAAATATTACCCCTGTAACAGTAAAGTTTAAACAAGTCATACAGTTATCTTTTGGATTTGCTTTTCTTCCACTGGGAATCCTACTTTACTATTTTACTATTTTTATACATCAAAGCTATTTCCAAAAACTAGAAAATTAGAACTTAGTTTCCATCCTTCCTTAGGTGGGAGCTAAATTAATGTCAAAAATGAAAACCTCCATCCCTCATCAGGTGCAGACCTACAGACAGCCCTGGGGTCAGTGGTGCTGCTGAACCCTGGGCGATATTGCAGGGATTTCCCCAAATTCCCTGGAACCCCAAATTTCAACCCAGAACCCTCCCATGACCTATATACATAATTAAGTTACTGCCTGAAATGCTTACACAAAGTGTATTTAGTGCTACACAGGCGATCTGTTCCACCTGGGAAAGGAGATTACTCTTGATAACAAACCTGTTGTAGGGAACGTATTGAGGCAAGTCACCAAAAATAAATGGGGGGAGTTTTATTCCCATTGAGGCAAATCAAGATGAGGTTGAGATTAATTAAGCAGGAAAGTACAGCACACGACACCCAGTCTAATAAAGACATTTGCATATTTAAAGAAAGTGAAACAATATCTGTTTTAATTAAGTAGGCTGCTCCTCCAGGTTAATGCATTCAGGGGAAAAATTAAATCTGTCTGGAATCCCTGGAAGAAATGGAGAGTGGCTGCAGGAAATTGGCCTCCTGAAATGTGATTAATGGACTTGCATGATGAGGAGTGGCTCCTGCTAAGGCAGCAGGGCTGGCTGGGAGCCAGGTGCTGGCACCTGGAGCAGGGGGCTGCAGTCTCCAGGCTCAGAGCACTGGGGTCTCTGTGAGCCCCCCGAGCCCCAGAGCAGTTCCCAGGTGGAACAGATCTTCTCTCCAGCTGCCCAGAGCTGGTGGTGCCAAAAGATTTGACATCTGATTTGCTCCAACAGCCCGAGTCTCCCATTTCCTCCCCTGTCTCTTGTAGATCAGAGGGAAATGCTTGTGCAGCAGCCCAGGAGGCACCCAAAGGGTGAATATTTATCATTATTGTGCCCTCTCCCCTGCTTGCTGGGCAGGCAGCCTGCTGGTGGACAGACTTCTCCTGTCACTCAGTGCCAGTGATCAGCAGAAGCAATTAAAATTACACTCTGCATTTCCAAAGCTGCTGATTAAAGGTGTCAGTTCCTAACATGTTCTCTTGTAAATGCTTTATGACCTTTGAATTACTCATGTGAGTCCAAGAGCAGTGAGAAGAAACCTCTTGAAGTGATCAAAATCTCACTCTCAGGAGTGTTTCAAGGTGAGGATTCTTGGTGCTGTAGCAGAAAATAATGCAAAGCAAGAGCAGAAAGTTGCTTTCTGCTCCCAGCTGTCCTCATGTGGAGCCCCACAACACATTCAGAAAGGGTGCCAGGCCAAAGGAAAATGAATTTTTAAACTGAGATTTCCAGAGAAAACTAGTGAAGGTAAAGGAATGCTCCAGTCAGATCAAAGGGGAATTAAATACCTGTGCTGTGGACACAAATTGATGCATTTCCCATGTTTTCAAAGAGCAGTTTGATGTCTAGCACATTATGCAAATATTTTCTGCAGAAATCTGGCATTTCCATGGTATGTCTTGTGGATAATCTGACCAAGGAACACAGCTGGAGTTTCTCTCACCAAAAACCACTGCAAACATCACTGCCAGGCACAGGGATTTTTCTAATGAGGAGAGTTCTGGGTCTTAAAGCTTTGCAAACTGAACTTCTAAATATCAACAGCTCTGCAAATTTCTGCTTGAGCCTTCAAAGAGTAGCAAAGTGTATAAAAGCCTAACTCATTATTATCTAGTAACTCATTAGTATCTAGTAACTCATTAATATCTAGGAACTTATTAGCATCTAGTGGAAGTTACCATAAGAGATAAATATAAGGGCTGGACAAATCCATATTAAATTCAAGGTTATTAAGTGAGTCATGCTTGATAAAAGCACATCTTCCTATTTTTTATTGCCTAGCACAGCTCAGGATGCATCTAGCAATTAAAAACATAACTGTTGTACAATAAAAATTGCCAAAGCTATTAACCAGCCATATAAATGAAAACTTTGACTCCTAGCATTTTCCATCAGAGTAATACAGAGTACAGTCAACATGCTTCACTTTTCCAGGAATTTGCAGCCATTACATCTTTTGTTTTTGTAAGTCAATCCATTTAGTTAAAAAAAAAAAAAAAAATCCTTAGGTCCTGCCACATTTTGCTAGATAATTGATAATTTTGATTTTTAAGCAATGAGAAAAATTTAAGGGACAAGTTCTTCATTTATAAAATCAACTCTATTCTAATTATCTGGAGGATATTTTGATGTTTAAAAAATGTTAGGGAGGGGATGTCCAAAGGTTAAAGCATCAAAATGATAAACTGCACTTTAAGTTGGGGCATAAATATGGCCCCAGTAATAGTTGGAATTAACAAGACAAGGTTAAAATTTAATTTTTCTAATAGTGAGATGCTAAAAGTTACATCCTGCAGTATTGGGCACAAATGGCTTGTGTTGCATTGACCTTCATGGGAGAGCTGAGGTCACTGGGCCCAGCTCCAGGAAGGTACTTAAGCACATCTTTAAGTGCACAATAATTATTCACATTCTTAAAATTTGTCCTGCCTCATTTTCTCCAGCTCTTACAGCTACTAAACCCGTGGTAAAAATCAAGAAATAAGCTGGTTCTCTGGGTGGATACAGGTCACAGAGCCAGCTGGGTCACAAACATACAAAAGATTTGCACATTTGGAATGTTTTCTCTTTCTTTAATATTTTGTGCAATCTGATTCCAATTCATATGGGTTTGGGGTACGTGGTGCAATAAAAAGAATCATCAACAGAGTATCCCCTCATGATTTTTACTTTTTAATGCACTCAGGAAAATGATGCTAAAATCAGAATTTACGTAAACTGCCAGCTAGAGAACATTAAGAGAGTTTTAATTTAATTGTAATCTCCAAATGGCTTTTGAGGCAGAACTGTAGAACCTGGCAAGATGTGAATACTTAAAAATGGACAATGAACAAGATATTAATATATACATTAATTCTGGATTTCAAATCCATTCTGCTTCTGTCCATCAGGGTCATATAGAAGTACTTGTAAAAAAAGTCACAGGTACCTTTCAAATTACAATATCAACATTTGCTCTCCCTGTTACTTTTAGATCTAATCTGCCTCTATCATATTTCCTAAGGTATTTAAAAAATACTTTACACTACAGTGTAGTAAAAGTTGCCCAATTTATTTACAAATTATCATAATTTAGTTATTTAGAAGCAGTACATTTTTATCCTCATGTTTATCTGATAGATATTCTGATGTAGTAGTTTAATAGACAAATGTAATTTTACAAAACACTATTAGATGGCATGCTTGTTTTAAAGATTAAAGTGGGTGAGAGATTGATTGCTCCTGAATTGTTCATTCAGGGTAACTACACACATTTTAAACCACATTTATTTCATCTTCTGTGTAAATAAATCCAATGAAACATTAATTGTTCTATTTAAAAAACTCCCATGTTATGGAAGACAGGAATTATTGTCCACGCTCCTGAAATTAGATTAGATTACTTTGGTTTTCATAAGTTATATTAGAACAATCAGGTCTTAATTTTGTTATCAAGAGCTAAACTGTGGATATACCTTATTTCTGGGGTGACGATATATAAAGATTACTTTTAGGGTAATTTTTTTTTCCTAAAGCATTATTCCTAAAATAAGCTATAAAGCAAATTACTCCTATACTGAATAAAATATATTTAAGTTAATGATTTGTACACTTTATGAGCACACAGTGAGCAGTGAGAACAGAAGAAACATTAAAAACTATTATAGATTTGTAAGTATTTAATCAGCAAAAAAATGAGCAACTTGCTCTCCAGTCTGACTGGCCAATTAGAGTGATTTGTTTCTAATAGGAGGATAATTTTGTTTTGGTAAAAAAAGAGAAACCATTAAGTTTAGTGCTGTCATTTATTCCAAGTCAGACTTTTGCAAAGGGTTTGAACTCAACAGTTAATTTGTAATTTTCCTCTGTATTCAGTTTTGCTCCAGCCAATGTTTCTGTGTGATGAATGCAGACACAGGGAAAAGCTCCTTGGAGCATTTAAACCCTTTAGAGGAGGTGGATGAAACTGGAGGAAAAGTTTCCCAGACAAAGGGGAAGATGTAAATATGGGCCCACTTGAGTTCAGCTCCTGGGACCTGCACTGAATCCATTTGTAAGATATTTAGGTGGCACCAATGAAACAAAAAAAAATCGATATTTTTTCAGAATGAATAATTTCAAACCCATCAAATTATTTTTTTTTCTTTTTTTTCTTTTTCCTCTTCAGTGGTAGGTTTTGGGGATAAGAGAAAAACAGACAATAGAATTCATCCTGATCTCAGTGTTTTACAGTAACACAGGGTACTGTCATGAGTAAACACAAAGTAGATTGTTTGGATGAAATTTTCCCCATCTAGGATGATTATTAATCACTGTCAATCTGATTGGATAAATAAAATGCAATTCAGGTATGACTTTCCCCGGAATAACAACTCACTGTTTTGTAATATTGTCATGGATGAGAGAAGAAAAATATTCCTACTAAATTGTCAGGTAATTCAGCTGTGGGATGTAGCAAAATTGCACAGGAAAAATAGAAGCTATTGTGGTCCTGACCAACAATAATAAATGAATACAGAACCATTGCAAATGAACTTCAGTGATACAGACTCTGGGAAGCTTTGCTGTTCTTAAAGGCAGTGTCTTACCTTATTTTTTAATCTCTTCCTTCACGAAACATCCAGAGAGATGAGAAGTTACTACTTTTCCTTTGTCCTTGCAAGTCCTCTGTAATCTCTGTTTTCAGGCAGAAGATCAGGCTCATTGCATCTGGTAACGACCCTTCTGCTCTGATCAGATCTGTCAGCTCACACTGGCCAATTTCTTTGAAGTGTGCAATCCTGTGAGTTGATGTTTCTCAAGAAATATGAAGTAAAAAGAAGAAATATTACTACTTTAACCTTTCTGTGGCATAAACTGACAATCCTGTACACTTGTGTCCTTTTCTTATCCACGTTTTCAACAGGAAATTTAGTACTTGTCCATATAATGGAGGAAGCCCAAAATGTGCAAGGATGTCTGGGTGAGTACGTATTGAATATTCTTTTTAAAATATTATTGTCACCCAGTTGAGATTTGGGTGGTATTGACATCTCTTGGATCAGTGTGAGGTGGAAATCTCAGCCCACAGGGCTGGGCAGGAACTGAACCAAGGGGAAACTCAAACTTCAGGGAAACCACAACTGCATTTTTTTTTTCTCCTGAGCTTAGTTTATACTTCTATAATATCATTAAAAGATTTTTTTGCTTGCATTTTTCTCTTTGACTTAATACATTTTCAAGAAACAAATCAGAAAGCTTCTTCTATTCCTCTCCAATCCTCAGCACAGAGCAGAAGAGTCAGTGGTGCCTTTCCCTGTGAATGCTTCTCCTCAGGTTGTCCAAGGGTCAGGAGGTACCTTGGTCTTCCCAAGCATTTCCTGAACCCTGAATGATTTTGGACATCATTTTACAAATGTGATTCATTGATGGAAGATCACAGAGCAACTCTGTAAAAGCACAGTGCTCCCCTTTCCTCTCCTGCCCTGCTCAGGGGTTTGTATCACAATAACTCTCACATTTTCTGATGCTGCTGCAGAGCCTCTTTTGGGTGCTCATCTCTGTGTGAGTAATTTACCTCTGCCATGATGAGCAGGGAAGGAAAATGACATTTTGCAAAAGTGGAGTTAAACACCCACTTGAAAAACAAGCCAGTGCAGCTAAACTGTGGATTTCCATAGCCTTAAATTATGCCAGCCTTAGCACAGGAGGTTAAGGTGTTGACACAGCAGTGTAATTAACAGTTCTTTATGCAAGAAAGTGTCTTTTGAGACAAAAGTCCTGATGTTTTAGAGGCAACAGGAAAAAATTTACTGTCTGATCTTGAAAAACTTGCAAGACATAGCAGGTGGGTAAGCACATACAACAGCAACTAAAATGTTTTGTTTGGTTGTTTTTTTTTTAAGAACTAAATGGAATTTTCAAGTTCATTCAGATCTCGAAGAGCAGAATAACTTTTATTACCTCTTTCTGTTTTTAAGAGGAGCTGAGTGCCTAATTTGCTTTGAGAATCTAGCAAGTATATTCTCAGTTGCTGAAGGAATGAGGACACGCTTGTTAAAACCTGTTCAGCTAATTTGACACGTATTTGCTAGGAGAAAATATATTACCTTACAAGTTGTCTACTTCTATATGATGCCAAAATACATTTGCAATATTTTTCTCTAGTGAACTGAGCTATTAATTTGCACAACAGAACTGCAAATCTGAGAAGATTTTCCAGGAACTAAAGTGACTGATGTTAACATTTTTCATAATTTACGGAAACAAGAAAACAGACATTTGCTGGCATGCAAGTAATCTAGTTACAGGATTACAAAGATAAACCTCATCTACATCAGTGTAACACCAACAATCTTGCTTTTAAATTGTTTTCTTACAGCCTGCATGGATTACAGGAGCACATCAGTGAACTGATCTGTGAGTACTCCTATTCCCAACATCCCAGTTCTACCCAGGGCTAAACAAAATAAACTGGAATCCACTGAGAGCTGGAGAGCAAAGTGTGGGCAGGATGTGCCCCACACACTCAGCACCACATCCCAATTTGAACTAAAGCTGTACCCTCTAAAAAATGCCTTTTTTGCATATCTAGTACAGAGAGCCAAACAATTTGGCTTTTAATGGCATTAATGAGTTTCTGCCTCCTCATGTGTCCTTCATTCTGGCCCCAACACCCATTTTCACCACCAGAGGTTTATGGAGCAGCAATAGCAACTGGATCCTGAGCCTGACCCAGATTAAAAGATAAACATGGAAAAAACATTGCTATTTATGTTTGTCTGGGTCTGATTGAGGCTCTGGCTGACACTTTGCAGGAGTCAGGCTGGAACAGCCCAGCCCATGCCCCAAGCCCAGCCTGTCGCTCAATCCATGGAACTGGAGGCAAACTTGGCTTTCTGTGGTTTATAGCACTGCAGTGAACCACAGCCTCCCTCCCCCCAAAATGGGTCAGGCAGGAGAATGCTCTTATTTAATTACTCAAGGGAAATATTGACACTTTTAATTCATTTTCATTTCCTTTCTTGTCAATATCTCTCCTTTCTTTACTATTGCTTTTGTGTGTGCTTGCAAATCTTCCTTTCAGGAAAACCACTGCAGAGACTCTTATTTATCCCCTAATGTATATATTTAATTCCTTTTTCCTTGTTGCCCTTGAACACAAACATGAGTCTGCTCCTTACACAAACAATTCTTATGATAACTGTTGAAAGCAACCAGTCTGTAAAAGCCTTCCCTTGCTCAGATGGAAAGATAAAACTTGGAGAAGAAAGAAGAACCTTCTTGTGATCATATCCTTCCCTACAGAGTTATCTGGCTAACAGAGAAAAAAATATTAAACAAAGTTTTCTTATTTCTTATTCTAAATATTTACTTTCTATCTAATCCTTCAGCTGTGTGACACTCTACTAATGAGGCACCATGGACACTGCATTTCTTTGTTTATTTATTGCAATCATGATTACTTGAATGGGCAGTGCCTGACCATGAAACCACAGTTTCAGTTGAAACCTTGTGAGTTCAGTGAAAGCACAGCTCTGCTTTTTTATCCAGGATAGAAATTCCTGGCTGCACACACAGAAAGGGGACCACACATCAAAATGCTGCCAACCAGAGATCTGACCTTATCCATGGATCCAACTTCTTCTTAGCCAAGTGATGAAAATGGTCATGGCATCAGATCTGTTAAGAAAAGTATTTTAATTGGCATTGCTGTCTGGAAATGCCATTTTGAAAAAGAATGCCAGGTGAGTCTCCAATATTTTCTCTAGCAGCTGTCACAGTGGTTACAGCTTTATTTCCAGGTTTATTTTCTTTGTGTGTTCAAATGAGAGGGCCAGCTTTGGTAAATATTGTAAATTTTATCGTGAAACAGAACCACTGGTACAGTGCCTCTGCTTCTCACTCATTGCTGGGATGTGGTTTTTGTTTGTTGTAAGACAGATCAGTTCAGTATATTTCAAAGTTGTGTAATTATAACTATGTGAGGTTGTTGAAAGGTTTACAGAAATGCTTTAAATTTGCAATACTCTGCTCCAAATACTCCTACCTCCACTGAACGTGTGCTGGTCATCAAAAGAGAATTAGAATTTGTCCAGACAGCTGGTAAAGAGATATTACAAGATTAATAGGAAGAATATTCACCTTTTACAGTGGTGAAGGAGAAGCCAGACCAGGAGGAAAGAATTACATTACATTTCAGTTACAAATATTTACATTTCATTTTTGAGTACTGTTCCAGACCCCATGAATAAACACAAAAGCAGAAGCCTTCCCCAAAATGTGACACAGTCTCAGACACAATGATATCTATGTGCCACAGCAACAGCAGCTTCTGCCTTAATTCCACACAAACCACGATTTAGTAAAGCAAACAAAAATCCATGTAGGTGAACTCTGTTATTAAATGCCACCATAACAATGGACTAAAATTCAATTTCTGTTATTTTTCGACCACTATTATAGCATCAAATATCTGCCTTTGGCTTTATTGGATAACAGAGATAAAGATGGTGTGCCTTACAATTATTTATGGGTGTGGATGGAGCTCTCTTTATGCAAATGGTGACAAATTCTGCTGAAAGCCTGCACTCCCTGAAATGTGAACATGCAATTCCTTCATGCAGTTTTTTAGGCAGCATTTAAGCTGTAAATTCTGAATTACGCATGAAGGGAATAGTTAAGTTATATCCATTTATGGAAATGTGGTAACTGGACCAGGAAAAAGACCTTTACAATTGATGCAGTCACACCAAAGCGTTTTGTTGAGCAGAGAACAAAATCTATCACTTAATCTGGACTTTATTGAACCATACCATATACCCTTTCATTTAATGGAGTTCAATTTTAAGACTAAAATTATCCTTAAATGATTGCACCTGTATGTCTGTAAAATATGAAAGTGGCTTTTAGGATTTCCTGTAGAATCTTTTTATTCCTTCCAAATTATTTGTAACAAAATAGAAGCTCTTCTAGCCTTCATTAAATCTTATGAACAGCTAATTTATACTTCAATACAATTCTATACATTAAAACAAAAATTATTTAAATTTTTGTGTGTATTAAGTGTGTGTTAAGGTATAAAGTTAGAGGCAATTTAGAGGAAATTCTCTATAAATTCAAAGGTTCTGAATGCTTTAAAGACTATGCCAAGAGAAAGTTCCCAAGTTGAGAATCATGTCATTGGAACTAGTACAGGATAAATGGAACAATTACCAGGTAGAGAATCCACCTAAAATAAATCTCTCAAAATCAACAATTATCTTTAATAAGGCTTGCCAAGATTGCAAAAATATTTGTATTTCTAAAAAAACGAGGTGTAATTTTCCATGGAACCATTTTCCTTGTAAATGTGATGTATCCTAGACTCACCAACCCATCATCCAAGCCATTTCAGGGATTAGCTTTAATGCCATTAATTCATAAAGACTTCAAAGGCAGCACCTATCATGGCAAAATGCTTCTTTTCACCTTTGTGCTACTGCATATTTTGCTTTTCCTTCTCTAAATATCCAACCCACAGGCCCACTTAAGTAATAAGCACATGTACAGCACAATAAAAAAGAAATTGCTTCAAATAATCCTGATTTCTTATGTTATTCATATTGATGCACGTCAGGAATAAAATTCTTCTCCTGGATTATATACCTCTTTACCAAAAATAAAATGCCTCTTCCTAAAATGAGTGTGATTAATTTCTGACCTTTATAGATCTCATTCCGTTATTATTATGCAGAAAATATCTTTTGAGTCACATTCTAGTGATTAAAATGCTATTTTTGTATTTTGCTTTATCATATTAATGACTGCACATGTGTACATTATTTTAATTAGAAAAGTAATAACTGTACATAAACTCTTTTAAATGTCCTGCTCCTATATCCTCCTGAGATTATTCTATGAGAATTATAGAGAAAATGAGATAGAATTGGTAGGAGTGTGGTATGTAGGTCAAAACTAGAACATTTATACCACCAATAAAGCAATCAAACCTCTTCAGGTACCAATGCACAGACCCCAATCTCAGTTTAATGTGGAGCTGAATGGGTCAAACCCTAAACCCACCATCCCTGTTTTAGTTCTGACTCAAAACCAGAAAAGAGCCAGGGATTCACAGGAACAGGATGATCAACCAAATATCCCCCGTCCATCAAACCAGACCATGGAGTGCCACATCTCCTCCTCCTTTTAACCCTCCCGAGGATGGTGACTCCACCACTCCCCCTGGGCAGCCTGTTCCAAGGCTTTGCCACTCTTCAGTGAAGGAATTGTTCCTGTTATCCAACCTGCCCCTCCCCTGCCACAAGCTGAGGTTTTTTCCCCCTTTTCCTGTCCCTTGTTGCCCGGGAGCAGAGCCTGACCCCCACCACACTCTCCTTTCAGGGGGCTGTAGAGAGGAACAAGGTGTCCCCAAGCCCTCTTCTCTCCAGACTAACCACTCCTAAGATCAAAACTCCAAGAAGTTGATTCATTCTTTTGAACCTGACCTCAAAGTGAAGTTGTTGGAGGCTCTGCCTTGCTGAGCCCCAGCCCTGCTGCACACAGAGAATTTGGGGTCTCAGAGCATCACACCAGGCTGATATCACCATCTCTGCCAGACACCCAGAAAACCTGGCTTGTGGAGCTCCAGCCCAGCAAAGCTGAACTTTGGAGGGTGTTAATACCACTGATGGAGGGTCTGTCTAACCTGGCCCATGGGGAGGGCAGCGACGCTGAGCTCTGCTCTCATCAGCCCTGGGACAGCAAGGCAGGGCTCTGTCTGAGAACAGCCACCAGCAAACACTTCAAAGCACTCCTCCTTTCTTGTTTATACCCACTCCCCCTTCTCTGATAACTAATCCCACTTAAAAACATGGCTTGCAAATACAAACCTGATTTGTGACCTACCCAGATTAAAGAAGAGCCTTTGTTCTTCTCTCGGAACGTGTCACCACCAAAGGATAATTATGAGAGGCACAACCCCTAAAATCATCTCTGGGACAGAACACCTGACCTGCAATGGAAAGATCCCAATAGAAATGTAAATAGTGAATGCAGAGAACACAGCCAAAGCACTGCCCTCAGATTTACTTCAATTGCCTTGTTGAGGAAAATATAACTTTGATGACCAAAAATATTTCAGTGTTATTATATCCCAGTAAACAAAACCATCTTGGGGAGACAGACAGATCTTCAAAGCAATGTTTCTAGATTCCCTTGCAGTTTAATATAAAGATATGAAGCAAGTCTATACAAAGGTAAGGAAATGGTGATGTTTCTTTGAAATGTAACAAATTAAATCAAAGACTCTAAAGTGTTATCAAATCTTGAGCTGAAGAGGCCACAAGAATAAGGAAGGAGAAGTTCAAACTAAAAAAATAACGTAAGAACACCCAGACATACTCATTCTGCCATGTTTTTGAGATCACAGCTGTCCTTTCTCACCCAGAGTCTCATTTATCACTCATGTTCCTGTTTAAATCTGAATGCTGAATAAGATAAAATAGGACAAGAAAGGACCCAAACAAAGAGCTGGGTGTCAGCCACTGCAAACACAACAACATGGAATTACATCTTTGAAAATCCCATGCTCCTGGCTCTCACACAGGACTTGCAAATCTGGGGAGAAGAAAGCAGAAGGCCATGAGAAAACTGCTGCACAGATGCAATCCCTGAGAGAAACTTGGTTCAGTTGGGAATCTCGACTAAAAAGCCTGAGTCTGCCCTGCCTGCCCAAGTCAATTAGAACTGCTCAGTGCCCTCCACCTCAAACTGGCCCAGCCTGTGGCTTCTGCAAAGCTGTGACTGCACTTTGACCACGTCTGCCCAGAGCCAGAGTCCCCAGGAATCAGTGTCCCCTCTTGGAGCTGAGAGAATTGTTCATTAAATCTGTAGCACTTCCCATGCACCTTCAGCTCCTTGAGTGTGGAGAGCTGTTAACTGGCTTAAACATTCCTAAAAGTGCATGTAGAGTAAGTTGAATTAAGCTATGTGTGTCACTAATTAAAATCATTGAGACTTGAGTGGGCCTTAAGGGCAAAAATCTGTTCCTTTTAAAAGGAACACACATAAATACTCTGGGAACATTTAAGTATAATTATTATAGCCTTCAGGACTCTGGCCTAAAAGTAGCAGAGTGACTGCATTCCTGATGGCAAAATCTATTAGCACTGTTTATTTTTATTTTCATACAGTTATTACATGAATGCCTGGAAGTGACACTAGCACAAAAGATCTGTTAATAATACATCCTATATAAACACAAAGATGCTTTTCTTCATCTAATTTCTTTCAAGGCAGTTTTTAGCATCTGAAAACATGATAGTTGAGGAAATTTTAGTTCTTTATTCATAGAAGAGGCAAGAATTGCTTTTTTGTCAGCACTTAGGAACCAGCCCAATTCCACCTGTGTGTGTAAAGCTCTGTAACACTTCACAAAACTGTAAAAAATATAAATAGAAAACAATCTGGACCTCTTTATTTTTCCATCATGACACTTCTGGGCAGGCTGCTGTTTGCTCTCTCTCGTTACAAGACTGGCATCAACCTGGATCTAAGTCTAGAATGGAAAAAGGATGTGGGAAATTTCCATAGCTCACAAAACTCTGAATTAACAGAATGTTATCAACAAATGTCCTGGGACTGGGCAGTGAGCAGAGCTCTCCTGATGTGGAGAATTACACCAAGGCAAGGCACTTGACCTGCTCTGTGCTCTGCTCCCTGTTGTAACCAATATTTTGCTGTGTTTTGGTGGCACACTGATGATAGTGCTGTAACTAATAGATATTAAAAACACACAGTTACCACACATTTATGGCCATACACATAAATGTGTGTTTTAATGGCCTATTACTTTGTGTAGAGAACTATTTAACGACCCTAGGATAAGGATGTATGCATGGCTAGGCTGTTTTAAAAAGGCTTTATGTTCTTGGCAAGCCAGATCTCCAAAGCTATTGAAGGGATTCAGAAGATGTAGCAGAGGTTTCCAAAGAATCCAGCAGAAAATGGGGAGGGCAGAGGCTTGAGGGGGCAAGCACAGATTAATACCAGAAACCCCAGCTGAATAAACACAGATAATTGATGATCAATCACTGATCAATAATGAAAAGAGGGTAGAATCAGCTACAAAGCATTAGTGAAACATGTATAGGGCTCTGAAATAAGTTCTGCAGGTGTTGGTGACTGAAAGTACAGACAGAACCATCTTCTAACTGTATGCAAGGCTCCAGTTAAATTAACTATTAATGTGCCTTACATTAAGGTAAGACAGTCTGATCACTTTGGTAACCTGTAATATTACAAAGTATTTATTATCACAAAAAGGAAATCAAAGTCTTGGCCTGTGTTATCATAATCCTCCATCCTTGAGGCTGGGAATTCACATGCAAGGATATATTTATTTCCTTGTCATGTTTCCAAAATGTACTTTACAAGAGTGTTAAACCATTAGGAGAAATGAATCATTGCTCTTCTAACCTTCTGAAAGTAGATTGCAGAACTGTGATCAAATCTCCTTGGATTTGTGTGCCCTCAAAGGCACTTCAGCTCATCCAAAAATCAGGGTAAAGCATCCTTAAACTATTTTGTTTTTGCTCTGCAAAGAGGTTTAACCATGGCTAAGAGGAATATTTTACCTATCCTTTCATTAGCTTTGAGACTTGCCATTCACGTGCAGGAATTCTTAAGGATCAACATATATTTTTAAAGATAAGACATAGAGGAAGTCTTTTATCTTTAAAGACTGAGTAAAGAGGCTGAAGACTGAGAAAAAGACACAAAAGTATCTCTTTTAGAAATGAAGTTCTGTTTTAAATTAATGAAATCATTAAAAATCATTAATGAAGGAGCTGATAATCAGACAAGAGCTGGCTGTATATTGGACTGGGGTCTGTGCAGACATCCCAGGTGAGAGGAGGTCATTAATGGCAACAGGCAGAGCTAATTGGGATATTAATGACACCAGACTCAGGTAGAGCTGGGCACACCTGCCAAAAGGATGGAACTGGACTCTACTGGAAAGAGGAAAGGAAAAGGATGTGTGTTAAATATCCAGATGCACAAAATATAAGTTGAATTTCCAGCTTGTCTCTTTTTCCATGCATGCAGCCCCATTTCCCCAGGAAAAGGAAGATCTCCTGCATCCCAGAGCCCTGTCCCAGATTCCCCTGACCCCCAGCTGGACCTGGCCTGCTCTGACAGCTTTTCAGGAGGGCATTTCCCACCCTGCTGCTTCTCTTCACTAATGGATCCTTCTTTTCCCTACAAACCTTTTAAAAATACTCTTTATTTCACATTTGTGGTATAAACTTGATGCCTGATGTGAAGTTTTCCTTGTTGAATATTTGCTGGAGTTGGACATCTGCCTGTGTGCAGAAGATCTTTAAACCCACAGAGAATCATTAATGCAGCTCCCCCTTCTTACAGGCAGCTCATATTTAATCTGTATGTTCTTTAAATGCAAAGCATGTTATATTTAGTGTTCAAACTGCAGCATTAGTAAACTGAGCCCTCATTTATGTGTGCATGTGGGTGAGTTGGGTGTCTCACAAAGGATTCAAACAGATGCTTTAGCTTTAATGATATTTCTAATCATCTCACTTATGCCCCAAGGATATTTTCTTACGCTTTATTCTCCTGTCATGATTTCTACTCATTACAGTAAAGTGTTATTTTAAATCTACTTTTTATATTTGAACTTGCTTCAGCATCAGCGCCTTAACAACTTTTTATTTTTTTTTTTTTTTAAACACACACTTTCCTTGTGCTGTCTAATTATAGGCACTGTCCTCAAAGGCACAGGCAGAGCAGATAAAAACAATCACACAACTCAGTGGTGACTTGTAATCTTTAGTGGTGACATCAGTGGTGATAATTGTGCATTTTCCTGAGAGAGAAAGTCAGGAATAAATTCAGTTGAAGTCCAAGGCCAGGCTGGACGGGGCTTGGAGCAACCTGGGGTAGGGAAGCTGTCCCTGCCCATGGCAAGGGGTGGAACAAAATGGCTTTTAAGGTTCCCTCCAACTCAAACCTTTCTATGATTCTATGTTCCTATAATGTTTTTAACTCCCAAGTGCCCTTTCACAGTCCATAGTTTCTCCTGAGATACTGCAAGCTTATAACCCTGTCTGTTAAACCAGCACATGTTTAAAGATCACAATTAAATTCAGATTTTATGAAACATAAATAAATATATTAATACCTTTATGGCAAGCAAGTTTGGTTGCAATTGTTCTATTTCATGCAAGTCAGACTTCTGAAAGAATATTTTCTCTCTTCTGTGCATCTGGATATAGCACTTCTTGTGGGAGAGTCAAGGAGACCTTTCTTGGTCTGTTTTCTTAGAAAGGAGAAAAAAAGAGAAAAATATTCAGATTCCTGGTGGGAAGTTTGATCCAGGAAAAACACCTGGGAATGTCAGAGTTCCTTTCCTGTGAAAGCTCATCTTGCAATCATGAAAGCAATGACTTGCTGAGTGTTTGTGAGGAAACAAGAGGAAGGAGCAATGGGGGAGGGAGGTATCTGTAAGTGTGAAAAGGAACCACCTGCACAAGGGGGAAATCTGCCTTGGTCTAAATATTGATTCCTAGAAAAGCCAGATATTTATCTGTCAGGAAAAAAGGAAATACAAAGCCATGGTAAAATTCAGTTTCTTACATAACAACATAGAAAAAAAGAGGATTTTTCAGATTCCAGAGTTTCATGCAGGCCAGCAATGTCAGCTTCAGCAATTTCACTGCTAAGGGTTGCTCAAAACCTGAAAATTACAGACCTTCAATTGGGCAGGCTCACACAGAAGTCAAATTGCAACTAAAATCTTGATCCATTATTTTGTGTGGACATGGATACAGAGCCAGCAAAAAGCCAAGTTTTCTCATTAAAAACTGTAAATTTCATTGAAAAAAAAATATAAAAAAACTCTGGCAGAAATAATTGGCAAAGTAAATTTGAGAAGCAAAATTTGTCAGTTTCATTATCTAAAAAAAAAAAAAAATTACCATCAGGTATTGATTATCCAAAACTAATCATGAAAGCCCCTGAAAAATCCAAATACTCCTACTAATTTGCAATCTGAAATTAATCACCCATTGCCACATGTCTTTGCTTTTGAAGAATATCTGACAGTTTAAATTTGGTGGAATTAAAGACTAAGGAATGTTTCCTAAATCATATTTTCAGTAATTGTATTTGAAAGGCACGTGTTTGTATCCCATCAATAAACACAGCAATGGTGTGGGACAAAATTAGGACTGATTAATTAATCTGAAATAGAAAAATACTGACTTTGAAGTGTTCTAGAAAATTATCTCAGTGTACTTATGGATATTTAAAAAATGGTGTTACAAATGAAACAGAATTCTATCAAAATAGGTAAAGGTCCATTGGAGATAGTTATTTACTTACTGGATTTTCCATTTACAGAAGAGTCTAAACAGCTATAAGTTCTTACCTGTCAACAGGTGGTTTTGCCCAGGTGGATGTTTTTGGGCATTTTTAGCTTTTTTTGGAAGTTGATTAAAAAAAATTGGAATTAAAAGGGGAAAATTTGTATTCCCTCAATTTTCTCCAAACCTTTTCCAACTGGTTTAATCAAGAACCATTCCATTTATCTCATGTCCTTTATTAAATCTTACTGATAGTTTTGATAGGGAAATTTTTTATTGTGCCTTCAAAGCCAGGATTTACCCCTTCCTTATTTCCTACTTTTACAGTCACAATTTACAAGAAGACTGCACACACGTAGATTTATATTAAATAAAAACAAACATTTCAGTTGGCACCTGTAGACTCCAACTGCATTTCAACCAAATACACTTAATTTGCACCTACAGAAAATGTAATTTTATTTAGCAAAGATTAGACTCTGATCTGTCTGAATCTTGATCTTGGGTCTAACACAAATTTATCTCTGAAAGGTGGCAAATCCAGCATTGTGACTCTGCTTTTTTGGGGGAAATGGGGAGAAGTGGAGGGTTTGCCAGCCAGACTGACCTTTGGGAGAGGAAAAGTGTCCCATGATGAATTTTTTTACCCTCAGGACACCCCAAACCCCTGTGCAATGCACCCACCAGCCCTGGTGCCTGGAAATATTAACTCTGACTCTGAGAAAGCCTCCTGCAGATATTTTATAAATTTCCAGTTGCATACTGGCCATAAAATCGGCCTTTATGAAGTTGATTTTTTTTAATTTAGAACATAAATGATCCTGTCTCTCTCGAGATTTGCTGGAATGACTCATGCACTCATATTTATCTTATTACCTGGGGATTTAATATAATGTTGAATCAAATTTTTCTTTCTAGTGAAGGTTTCTGCCTCAGAAATCCACTGATTTGACGATTAGAGTACTTAAAGAAAGGCTAATACATTGTTTTCTATTTTAACCAGCTATGAAGACTTGCAGAAGGTGTTCACATTTATTATGTTATGATTTATATAATCTGTACTTTTTTCCCCTCGCAACCAAACACGAATGGATGAACAACTTTGATTTCAGACTTTATTTGAAAATGACTCCAAGCATCCTAAAACTTATTCAGCCAAATTAATCTCTTTATATAATGGATAATTTGTCACTATTCATAAAAAAACCTAAAGAGCAACACCCTATAGTTTGTGCAGTAGAAGTCTCTGGTTGTCTTAAATTACAGGCACTATATCAGGAAGAGAGTGAATTTCCAACTTTCACAAGAGACTGAACATTCCAGTGTCCTTTAGGAGGAAATCTTTACCCATACGGGTCACTTGAAATTGTACTTGAATTTTGGGAGAGCATGGCCTGCACCTTGGAAGGACAACCCATAACATTAAAAATACTTTGTGCAAAACGCTTGCCATGATTAAGGCTCTGTAGTTCTACTACCTCAAAATTCTAATTATCTAATTGCATAATTTTAAAGAATAAAATTTTCCATCTGCTAGAAATGGAAGCCAAATTAGAAAACTTAAAAAAAAAAATTTCATTCTCTAAAAATTCTGTGTCATGGAAATTCTAACAGGAGTATTTTTTACCTTCCTTTATATCCACTTTTCCCAGTGTGGTGGCCCATTATGTATACAGGAAGCAGCATCTTAGCCTTTGCTAAAATATCATTAAAATTTATATTATTTATTCCATTCTAAAGGGGCAGCAGTATCCCTGTGGAGCCCTCAGGGCTGTTTATTGTAATAATGTTTTGTATTTGCAGATATGCAACAAGGAAATCTCTTATAAGGAGAAGGATTAAAGAAGGAATTATCAGAACATTTTAAATGTTACCCTCAAAGCTGAATTTTTTCTGTGACCACAACCTCACATGGTGCTGAAATTCCTCTGACCTGGGAGATCTTCTGCAGGCAATGATGTTCTTTGGGAAAAACCACAAAATTTTGGTGTCTCTCTCTCTTAAAAACCACCCCAAACAGCCCTGAATCAAACACGGATGAGAATGGACAAAAATCCTCACAGAAAACTCTGCATAAAGGGTTCAGCTTTCCCTGCATGAAGAAATATCAGCCCATTTTTACTTGGAATCAACTTGAGCTTTTGTAATTTTAGGTATTTTCCTGCTAATTATACATCTGCTGTCTGCAGAAGATAAATAGGATGTCTCAGGTAAGCATTTAACCATCTAATTAATATAATTGTTAGACAATGAAGATCAAATTATTAGCAAAAATTAGCTCATTATATTCTAATAAGGCAAAAAGCAAAAATATTGTATTCTAATAAGGCAGAAGCCCAACATTAATGTTTCTGCTAAAGCAATTATATTGGCATTTTCCAAAGCAAAAATATCTGCACAAAAGTTTTGTGGGTTTTTTTAATATCAAGTAACATTCCTTCTGCCACTTATTTGGCAATAAGGTTTTTAGCATCACTGTATTCTCCCAATTTTATACCAATCTTACAAAACCAACTGGTTCCTTTCATACATCTACTTAACTCCTAACATATCAAAGTCCACTGGAAAAATATCCATAATATTTTAAAAGTTTAAAATAAATATCAGGTATTTTTCAAGTTTCTGTGTTCCTGGCAGGGGGTTTGAAATTTAATTTAAATTCCCTTCCAACCCAATCAATTCCATGACTTTATGTAAGGAATCCACCCTGTACAGGCAGCTCACCACGAGTTCTCCTCCTCAGCACCACTCTTGAAGACACCACAGAGGGAAAACAAAAAGCCAAAGGAAAACCTCTTTGTAACATGGAAAGCAAAAACAAAGGTTTAGATACAGAAAGACTTAACATCTTTAATCACTCATTTTTTTTTTGCAAGACAAACCAGACATAATTTGAAATGGCCCAGTGAGCTGTAAAAAATTGACAGTAGATGTATGTGTGAAGACTGAAAAAGCAATTATCTGAGACTAATTTGAGTTTATCAGGCAGAAATTAGACTTCTATTGGGAAAGTTAGATTTTTGTATTAAAAATGATGCATTAAAATATATAAAATTTCAAGGGTAATACAGTTAAAACTTCCTTGGCAAATAACTGATTTTTCTGTCTGCGCAGCTCCTGCCTTCTCAACAGCTTTTATTCAAGTAGGAAACATTCTAAAATAATGGATAATAAAAATACTGTAATACATAGAAAGGAGGGGAAAAACTCTGTTTGGCTTTCAATAGACTTTGTATCTGACTTTTGCAGACTCTCATTGCCAGACTCTGGAGAGGCTGGACTGGGTTCACATCAGAGGTGCAGCTCTTGTAAGGCTGTTTTTGGAAAAGGTGCATTAGCAGGAATGCACCACGTCTTTCACTGACCCCAGAGAAGACTTTTTACAGCAGTTTGGAGGGTTTTCTAAATTTAAAAAATTAATAGAAGCTATACTAGGGCAAAAGTTGAATTATACCATGCAATTACATCAGAGTTTCTCTCCTTACATGTTAAAAGCATTAACAAAATTATATTTTATTGCTCAAATTACTGAGAGGTCTCCTGTTTCCCTAGAGGGTATCAATCCTGCAATATTCCATGCAGAAATTACTGTTTAGTGGCCAAACTCTTTTTTACGTAATTTTCCAATGAAATAAGGGACTGTTTAGAGTACATTCACATCCAACATGAAATAATAGCTATCAGGATGCAAAATGGGTATCCTGAAGGGCAGGAAATAGAAATGAAGAGCTAAACTTTGAGCCTATGAATAAACTACTGAATAACAGCCTTATTAATCACTTTTCATAGCATTAAATGTATTGTGTGAAGGGTAAATCACAACAAATAAACACTGGACTGAATGTATTTGTACAGGTAAGCTTATTTCTAGCATTTTCTCTCTTGTCAGTCATCAGCCTTGCTGTCTCTTTCATCATAATTTACCTGGGAACTATATACTTAATGACTTCTATAATTATATTTTTCCTACAAAAATTCCGAATGCTTCAGAGAGATTGTTTATTGCAGGAGGTAAAGACCAGAATTTTTCTGTAGGATCATTATGAAATCTTTTGTCTTGAAAAATTGTCTTTGTTGCACAATTTAATTTACTTGATTAGATGCAAAAGACAATTGGAAAAAAGGAAACAAGAAGTCAAACATAAGGAGTCTTTCACTAAACATGGCAAAATTTAGATTCCTTGCAGGAATTCTTTCATTTCAAAGATTCGTATCTTAATGAGCCTTGGAGAAACCTTTATTGTCTCTCTAGTGAAGAACAATCGTTCTCCAGCCCATAATTGCAGATTTGGTGGATAACTGAACCTTTTCTCTTCCAAGAAAACTGTCAGTGGAAAATATTGGTGCAGTTGGGTGAGCACACCTTGCAAACATGGGCAAACTTCTTGGGTCTAATAACAATGACAAATTCTGATGACTGAAAAAACCAGAAAGTGCAAAGTTTATTCCTGGTATTTCAGTAATCAACATATCCTAGGAAAAACGTGCAGAGAATTCCCACATTCCTTGACTCCATTCAGCTGGATTGGGGTTGTATTTACTGAACAGGCACAATATCCTGGAAGGTTTGTGAAGGAGATATTATGGGTCAAATTTATTGCCAAAGAAGAAGTATTTTACCATGTCTGTCCTTCACAAATTCCAGATTTTCCTCTAATCAGGTGGTCTAAATTCCTTGTCAGGTCAACTCCTCAAAAACTTTACTGGATTCATTCCTTCACCCAATTTAGACTTAACTGGCTTTTGGGTGTGAGGAGGGGAAGAAGATGATGGAGGAGAAATTCTTCTAAAAATGAATTTTGTGCATGTAAATGTTTTTAATAACTCAGATGTTTTGGTAGCGCTGCCCTCCATGGTGGCAAGTGATTCTTCAGTGATTTTCCTTCCTGCCTGAGACATTCTTGTAAATGGGAATGGAGGTTATCTTCAGCCCCTGAAATTCTGAGCACATTGCTGCAAAACAGGCTAAAGGAGGGGCTCTTTTCCTAATGTCTGTCCTTGATCATTCCCAGATTTTTCCCTGAAGGCACTTTCCATTTTTTTTAGCCCAGCCTAATTCATTTTTTTTTTAATTAAAATGATAATATTCCACCCATATTCCTTTGAGAAGAGCTTAGTCTTTACATTACCATTATGTGCTATCTTACATGTCTTTACATGATAATGATTTTGCTGTTACTCAATAACTATGCTAATTTCAAACACAGGAGGTGAGATTATCTCCCTCCCAACACTGCTTTACATACCATTCCACCCTGAAACATGCAGCCTTTCTTCCCCTTTACATAAACATCATTACCAGGTCCTTCCCACTATCACAGCCTCCCATAATCTGTTGGTTTTTATGTACATAACAGTGATCCTTGTCATCCCCAAATCTGTGCAGCAGCAACATAATCAGGAGCTCACAATGAAATCATTACATTCCTGTGTTAGTCTCAATTTACATGGAGCACAGCTCTGCTGTTGCAAATCCCACACTTGGCTACACCTCAGCAATTTCATTTACAGGTCACACATTGTTTCACTCTTTTCATTTTTCAGACGACCATGAACAAATAAAGAAAGAAATAAATAACATTTTCGTTAGCTGACCAAGCAACGGAAGTACAAGAATTTAAAATACAGTAACTACAAAGAGCTTCTTTGGTTTATAATTTATTGCTGTATTTCTGTATGAGAGGGGATCTCACCCATCCACATCAATATCTCCAAGGGGTGTCAGAGGATGCTGCCAGGCTCTGTTCAGTGGTGCCCAGCACCAGGATGAGGAGCAATGGCCAAAAACTAAAAACCAAGAAGCTGCACCTCACCACGAGTAAGAACTTCTTTCCATGAGGGTGGCAAAGCCCAGGAACAGCTGCCCAGGGTGGGTGTGGAATCTCCCTCTCTGGAGAGATCCCAAACCCACCTGGACACGTTCCTGTGTCACCTGCTCCAGGTGACCCTGCCTTGGGCTGGGTGATCTCCAGAGTTCCCTTCCAGCCTTGACTACTCTGTGATTCTGTACCACAGAAAACAGTTTTTGCCTTATCTTGAATTTCAGTTTATGCTAAGTTTAATGAGGCTTGCTAAATCTGACACATCCTATCTGGATGGCACAGTGATAGATACATTAGATATACCAAAATAGATATATTAGACAGGCAGAATTAGCACTGTATGTGCTAAGGTTGATTGATTACTTGATGAGTATTATATTCCCTTTACTGTTCTCTAAACTCCAGCTTTATTAACTCCAACCAATTTTCTCCAACTCTTCAATTTGTTGAACTAATTGTGCCTCTTTGCAGCTTCCTCCATTTAACTGATGAAGACTTAAGAGACAGAAGACTTCTACAGAGAGAAGTTGACTATATACATAAAAAGCAGATTTTTATAAACTGAATCTTGTTTAACATATTTATATGCTAATTGAAATGTTTATGTGCAGGCAAATGCCTGTATATGAATATCTAATAAATTTAATTTTGGATTTTACGTTTTCTTACAGGAAAATGTACATTTTGGTTGAGTACGAGTTCATGTTGTTCCATAAAACCTTTACAATTTTTCTTTATTAACTAAAGAAAGGTAAAGAGATATTTGTGCTGTCTTCATTGTTTCTGAATTATATTTATAGCACTAAAGCGTATACTTGTGATTTATAGAGGAGAGTGTCTTTTCTCCTGCCCAGAGCATTGATTTTCTATACCAATTTAAAGGAGGCACTGCATCTATAGAACAGGTAATGAATAACATCTTCATAGGCAGAAAGGCACTCTAAACAAACATTTGCAAGGATTGATCTCACCTTTTTTTTGCCCTCTGTCTTGGGAAACGTGTTGTGTAGGTTGTTATTAGTATTAATCTAATTTTCACGGCAACAGGTTTGTTCTCTATCCAGATAAAGAAAACATATATTAGAATAAATTTGATATTGCATTTGGAACCTCACATGAGTTTATAATTTAAACTACTGACCACTTAACACTTGAATCAAAAGTTCTGTTTAGCAACATCAGATGCATTAAACAGTTTGGAACAGGAGCTGGTCTTTGGAAACCAATCGTAGCATTATTACAGGGGCATAAAATTGACTGCTCAGAGTTATTGCAGTATTGTATGAAACAATAGCTGTTTTCACAATTAAAAACATATTTGCTGTGGGAATTTAAAGACAAATGTTATTTATTGTGGGTTTTAGTTACAGCAAGTCAGAGTGAAGTTAGATTGACTGTGAATTCAGCATTTGCTATTTATTTATGGTTTAATTTGACACGATAATCCATTTTTCTTTACTTGTTGAGGTTTTTTTAGCAGAAAATACACTGTCATAATTTCATTTTATTTTGTCATCGTAAGTGAGCTTCCACAAGAAGTGCTCCACTGCTAAACAACCCTCTCAAGCAGCAATGGCAGCATAATTAGGTCTCTGCAGACTTATTCCAAAACCATTTAGTGCAAAGGCGTAATCTCCTGTCATGACATAATAATGTGGTCTCCACGGGCCAGCTCAGAGCTTGCTTTGACACTGCAGTGGCAAGAAAATGACTTCATGTGAGACCTGCAGGGATTTGTGCTAAAGCAGCTTGTGCCCTGCAGAGCCCACTCAGTGCCTTGCTCTGTCCTCATGACCAGGCAGAGGCACCACCCTCCCCTTTTATATTTTCCAAATCCTGTGCTTCATTAGTGCTGTAACTCTGAAGTCCATACAGGGTGTAGTTAAGTGTCCTCACATTTTGGTCAGACAGAGCAATCCTTCTGGGCCTGACATCCAAGGACACCTCACAGCCTCCAGGCGCCGAAAAGTGAATTGGGGGAGAAACTGGGGAAATGTGACTCCATTACCTGAAGGTGGAATTGGAGGATTAACCCCTGGTATGCAAATGGACCAAACTTATAATTGTCTGAAAAACTCCTGGCCATTTTCCATTTTGGGTGTAGCCTCTCTTGGAGGTTTTTGACTGCCCAAGGTGCTCCTGTTTGAAGGCCTTCAATAAATACCCACTTTATTCTCTTTACCTTGCCTAGCCTGGGTTCTAGGTGGCCACTCCAAGGCATCATCCGAGGGCAGAGCACGGCAAAGCAAGGTTGGTTTGGTAGAAATTCCACCTGTGAGAGGCTGGGTGTCAGGCAGGACCTTTGCTGCTCACAGAACCCTTTCTTTCTAACCAGGGTCACCCTGTGAAGTTCCCTCCAGGCCCTAAAACAAAAATGATGGGACAAAACCCCCCAGGTGCTCTCTCCAAGTCTATCAACTCCTATTGTATATCTAAGTTTGAGACGTAAAGAAGAAATGGGATTTCACAGGATGGTTTGTGTTGGACCTTAAAGACCACCTGATGCCACCCCCTGCCCTGGGTAGGGACGCCTTCCACCATCCCAGGGTTCTCAAGCTCCATCCAACCTGGCCCTGGACAATTCCAGGGATCCAGGGGCACCCATAACTCATGAATATTATGAATATCACTCATAACTTTTTTCCTCTTGTACTCAAGTCAGGTTCATTATTTTCAACATTCATAAAAGATATTTATTAAAATTTATTAAAATCTTAAATTGTCATTAAAATAGCTCTTATCTCATCTGTGCTAGGAGCACCCTTTGTTTTATTATCTCATGTTTAATTTTTCAAGACTTCAGAAAGTATTTAGTATGAATGTTTTAATTGTTTAGCACAGGTGCAAGAAGCAGGGTGGCTTCAAGTCAGCAAAATGGAATGCTGAAGTACCTTGTTGAAAATGGAAACAAATTAAATTAATTTTACAGCAGCAAATTGAAAAATAAAATCTCTGCAACATAAAGGAAAATTTTATTATCACAAATACCTAACAGCTCCTTCTGATTTACCTTGAACACATTTTTATTACTTTAATTGGAAAACAGCTGAAAACTTGTCTTACAATAAAGTTATGCAAATACTCAGCTTTCTTTAAATGGCCTCAGGAAAGAAAGAACAAATTTTGGAATAAAATCCTTTCCAGGCTATTTCCTATGATGAAATAACAAAGAGGATACTATAAAAATTACTGTGTCATTTCCATCAGAAGCCAGAGAGGCCCACGGGTTGCAGAATTATTGTCCCATAACACATGTGAAAACCATAAATATGAACTGAATGTGTGTCTGTTCTGTGATCACTTGAAATGGCAGTAAAAAGAACTGAAGATTTGCATAATGGGGTGCATGTTCTGACCCTGGTCAGCACCAGTCTTGACAAGGGTAATTCAAGGACACAAATGAGAACCAGCTGCTTCCATAAGGGATGATGGAATCACAGGGCCAGGTGGACACTGAGAAGCAGCTCCCTACTTCAAAATAGATCTTAAGGAAATTGTCACTCACCTTTCACAATGCACAATAAACACGTTGATCTGGAGCTACAAATAGAAAATAGATTTTTTTTTCACCCAATAACTTGTAAATTATGGTTAAAACATACAGGGTATATCAGACACAAATAAAGCTGTGTGTTAATGACTGCATAGAATATCAACTACAGAAGAACTATCAGTTTTTTGGAGCAAACAAGCATTATTGTCATGCAACATGCAGTAAATTTAAGGAATTGGAGATATCTCATAAGCTAACCTGTGAACACTGTCACCATAGACATCAGGCATATTCACATTTAGAGCTGATTTTTTGTGTGGTTTATTAAGGCTCCACATATCTGTCACACAACTCCACCATTTTTATCCTGTACACTTTGAAGTATTTCTTTCTCCAAATGCTCTCACATACCCTATAAACAAAAATCTGCAGATTGTCCCTTCCTGTCATCAAAGATTTGGTCTTTCCTTTCCAACATTAAGGTGTCCAGTCTGCCAACAGACTGAGCTCTGGGCTATCCTCTGCCTCATCCACCAGGAATATTTTCAGGAAGATAAATCTGCAGCCTGTTGCTCTGTTTACATCATTAACCTCTTGGCCTCAGCTTAAAATCATTCCTTTTATTTCCCAAAACTCTTTTTTTTTTTTATTTGCTGTCATGTCCCAGGTCAGCTCCCAATTCTACCACACCCTTTGGATGTGCTCATTCCTGACTCACTGAATCCATTCCACTGCTGCCTTTCCAACCAAGTGCAATCAGACATTTCCACATGGAGCCTCCTCTGGGTGTTTCTAAGGGGAAACTCTGGTGATTTTCCCTTTCTCCATTTTTCCCTTGCTGTGTAAAACACCCGACAACAATTAGGCTGCTGATTTCTACATTGTTTTTTTACATCTACATCTGTCTTACACCTACCCACTGGAAATGTGTGGAGAAGACAAAGGTGTGCAGCAACAGGAAACGCTGGGCACAGAAAATTCTGGTTAAATATCATGATTTTAACTGTTTTTTCCTACCAGAGTTGTACTCAAACACTGACATGTGAACCACAGATGCTGAGGAATTGCCATCCCTCAAGACATTCAAAACCTTCTGGAGCAACTTGCCCCAGCCTGCCCTGCTGAGGGGCAGAAGGGGGTGCAAGAAGTGACCTCCAGAGTGCCTTCCAAGCTGGAATTACAGTGATATTCTGCTGATGAAAAAAAAAAAAAAAAAAATTAATTATCGAAGTGATGAGTGCCATAAATGCCTCTGTTACAAACTGTAATGAATACAAAACGATTGGACAAAGCCCCATAATGGGATTGCTTTTATACCCCAGTTTTATTTTCACTTATATACTGCTCACATTATGGGCTGTAACTTACCCCTGCACACTGCCAGCACACAGATCATTTTTTTTATAATTTTCTTTTGGATCATCACTTTCCCCTCACACACAAAATGCAAGCAAATACCTTTACAACTTTACAACAAAAGGAATTATTCTAGATATACCAGGACAGAGCATATCTATTATATCTTTTGTGCTTTTGATTCAGTGCCATACAGTCTACATTTCATGAAAATAAATAGTATTTACTATGATGTAAATCGAGAAGATATTTCCTAGGCATGGTATGAACAAGAGCCAGAAGTCTTCCACTTTTATGCACCTTTAACATTTCTTTATATATCAGCACGTTTCTCATTCTGGCCATCTCTGACAGGTTTCAAATTATAATGTTCTTTTTTTATATTCTCAACACAGCAATCAAATCTTTAGACCTTGAGGAGAAGGAGGAAATTAAGGCCATTAACATGTTAGAGAATTGTTTGATTTACTCATTATAAATTATTCTGAAGCTGAGCAGCTCATAAGACATGCCCAAAGGGAAGACAAATTTTGATTGGCAGTGTCAAACAAGTCAAGGACATGGAGAGGTTTTGTTAATAATTATTAAGTGCCATTAAAAAAGGCTGTGGGTTATCTCTCCAATATCAGGGTGATTCTGATCCAGAATTTCCCAGCTATCAAACACAGTAATGCCTGAATTTATAATTAAAAGACAGATTAAGAATATATGCTGTAAACCTTCTCTTACTAACTATGAAAGAAGAAAACATGTTAAAAAGTAAATCAAGCTGGAGAAACAAACCTGAAGGCAGCAAAACCCCTCAGATACAACTTCAGAGGTGACCACACAGGGAGGCCTCTCCATCAAGGTTTCCTAAATGTCATTTTTTCATCACTAAATACACAACTTTCCATCAATTATCAAAAACACACAACAAACACCAGTTGCACATCAGCCACCAGGACTTCCTCAGAACCCGACCTTCACCCTGTATCCCCTGTTTTGGGATGGTCATCAGCATAAATCCCCTATAATCCTAAATCCCTCTGCCAAGAATGGCAGCTCCACCATCTGACTGTGCCCATTAAATGTGTGCATTTCCAGAAAAATATTTTCTTATACTAGAAAATTGTGCAAAACCTCAGTTTTAAGGAAAGCAAAAACCACAATATCCTGGGAAAGGAGGGAAGAGCAATTTTACCATCCCTCCACCTGAACAAAGCCAAAAACTTTACCTGAAACAAGAGGCGGCAGATTTTGCAGATGGAACTGTGCAAACTGACAGCTTTCACTAAAATTTGGACCATCCCAGGTTTTAGATGATGTTTTTTCCTTTCTGTTGTTTCATTTCTAACAGCCCAGATGAACCAGGAGCCCCCTGGCCCTGGGCTGGTGAGTGATGCACTCCTGGGTCACAGCACTGGGCTTTGCTTTTCTTCCTTGGGTGCTTAAAACACAAACTCTAAACATTGCCTGTGATGGATGAAAAACAGGGAAAAAAAGACCATCCAAGCACCACAGTTCTCACTGCTATTACAAAACTCTTCACTCCAATGAAGAGGGAACGTGGATGTGCATATTTAAATAATATTTTCTTTTTTTTATTGCTTGTATAAACTATAATAGGGCAGCCAGCTAGAAAGTCAGGGATGGAATTTTTTTCCTTGTTGTCCTACACTATCTCCCTTGCAGGTAATTTTCCCCTCTAGCAACCTGAAAGCCCTGCTTACTTGCTGAAGCCACCTTGATGTGTGAATGTCTTTCTTAAATAAACAAGGCAGGCCGGCAGCCCCCTGGGCAAGGCACAATGGCTCAGTGGCATCCTGGGAGCAACTGAGGGCTGCCACAGGATTCTCTCCTCATTTCCAGCCATAGAAACTCACTGCTCTGTCAGAATTAAATGCCCTTTACAGGGGGTTTCTTATGGACAGATGTTTTTAAAGCCAGGGAAGATCAAAATTTTCTCCTGGCACTGAAAAAAATCTTTAATTTCTATTAGAAATGCCATGTTGTTTTTTTACAGCTGGAGCTGTATTTTTGCAGACCACTAAAACTACAGAGTAGCTGCATCAAGGGGGTTTTTTTATTTCATTTTTACAAGATCACAGATAATTAACATTTTATTTTGAAAGCATTTTTTCTTAAAAAAAAATCCAGTTATCTTTAATTTTTAATGTACTGAGCTAAGGATTTGTCTTTGATATCATTATTACAGACACTGCATGTCTGTAAATTTGAAGTGATAGAACAGCAAATACCTGCAGAAGGACAGGCACTGCCTTTGAAGTCAGTATATATATGGTTTAACATAAATGTAATTTCACAGCAAACTGCCTTTTATTGTTCGCTCTTGTTTTGTCCTGACACTCAGTGTCTTGTAAAAAACATTCTGAACTTTGATATAAATAAATAATGTAATACTTCCCTTTAAACTCTTTGAAAATAACCTAAATGGAGGCTGGCAAGGGGGATAATGAACAGAGACCTGCATGAATTCCAGTGTCCAGCACGCCCTGAGAAGCACCACGTCTGCCACATCTGATGGCCTGTCTATTTAAAGGCATGGATCAGATTTCCAGCCCTTTTAAAGGCTGCAGTGCAGCAGTTTGTCTTTATTTGATCACTTGTTTTTGTAGGTCATGCTCTGTTCCACCATGAGCAAAAGTTGCCACAATGTTGGTTTTGAAAGGTTGGGATTTTTTTTCTTTAAGCCCTGTAAAAATATCAATTTTAGCAGTTAATATGGAACAAGAGCAATTATATTCTTAGCCACTTCACAATAAGCTTTTAGTTTTATTCTTTTGATAGAGAGGGACATGTCTGCCTCCAAAGTCTACAGGGGGAGCCCACTGTCACAGAAAGGAGAGAAAATCTGGCTAGCAAAAAATTGCAATTAAGATTGAGCTTCCCTAGGGCCAGACAGCCTTTTGTCATCAAATAAAACAGAGACAGCACCATGTAACTGACCTAAGAGTGCTGGCTCATTAAAAACCTGCATATTCATGGTATTTATGATGGAATGAATATTGCAGAACTGTAAGGAGTATAGCAAATTTCTATCTGTATTAAGGACTACATCATTTCCACAGCAGCCACGTTTGCAGAAATGCAACCTGAGACAGCCTTGCCAGGATCCAAACTTCAGGAAAGAAAAATAAAAGGATTGTGCACATGGGCCTCAGTGAGCACTGAATTCGGGCTGAAGTTGACCATATGACTGTGAATATTAAGCTAAAAGAAATAAATCTGAGTGTAAAATTAAAATAAAGAAATGAAAGATGGAAGATGAAGCCGTGGATGAGTGGATGAAGTTCCCAGGGAAGCTGTGGCTGCTCCTGGATCCCTGGAATTGTCCAAGGCCAGGTTGGATGGGGCTTGGAGCAGCCTGGGACAGTGGGAGGTGTCCCTGCCCATGGCAGGGGGTGGGATGGGGCGACCTTTAAGGTCCCTTCCAACCCAAACCATCCTGGAATTCTGCTGTCGGGAAGATAGATCAGACTAAAGACACCTGGTCTACCTGGGAGAGGTGATAGAACCTCTCTGGCCATTTTTTCCTCAGAAATCCAGGTGATAAAACCTGTCTGGCCATTTTTTCCTCAGAAATCCAGGAAAAAGTCTGATTGTTTGGGTTTTTTTCCAGTAAAGCAGGTCCCACTCCTCACATGTACTGAACTTTTAGAGTTTTCATCAGGACAGAGGGAGAGGGAACAATTCTTCAAGGGGAATGAGCAGCCAGATCCTCTGTGTGCCCCACCACAGTCCTACCCAATCCAAATGCCTGAAAAAAAGCAATTTTCCTTTTGGTTATCACTCAGCCTTGCCTTGCCTGGGAGTTAGCAAACAAACCTCTTCTGACTCCAGTTGTGTGACTCCAACAGCAAAAAAAACTGTGTTCCCATGAACAGAATAAAACTCCCCAAACGTGAAAGTTCAACTTCCTTCTGGTTTGCATTGAACAATCACGAAATGTTAACCACAAGGGGTGGAATTCTGCTCCTTTTCCTGATGGTTTGGCATTGCTGGGCCAGCTCTGCCCCCAGAGCCTCCTGACTCACTCCATGCCAAGGACTTGGCGAAGGGGGCCAGGCTTGGATGCAGCTGATGGAACACGACAGGCATAAAAAATTAACGGAAGGAAAACATGCCCTGTGATTTGATAGCTGTGATCAGCTTGACACAGAGTTGGTTGTCTAAGTTTCTGGCTAACTGGAGGGTGGAAATGTTGGTAAGTCAGGAAGATTTCCAAATTTTTGATGTAGTAATAGTTCTAGTCCAAGATATTTCATTGAGGAAATAACCAGGCTCAAGACACTGCTTGCAAAAACATTTCCCACTTGGGTGTCACAACTGATTACTCGTCCTGTTACATAATTTTTATTTTATCCAATGAATCTTCTATCAGATAAGATCAAGTAATGTGCATGTTTTCTACCATAACAGCTTTAATTAAAATATTATTTAGTTTTCTTAAGGTCTTTTATAAATATATTTTCTCAACAGATGCAGAGATTAATCTGCAAGCCTGCAGCAAATCATGTGAATATTGCACCTAACACACTAACTTAAAGTGCAAAATTTTACAAGGATAACAAAGTCAGCAAGGATTATTAAAGTTTTATCCCTGTTCTGCTGTGAATCATTTAAATTTCAGAGATTTTGCTAATAGCTTAGATAAATATTTAACACTTCTGATTTTCTGTTTAGACATTCTCCTAAATATAATACAGAAATGGCAAATAATATAACATCTACTGCAATTACAGCATATTTTACTAAGATAAATATTCCAAAAAGCATGGACCTCTCATATTATTATTGCATATAAATATTGGAAGTTTAGACAGAGAGAACTGTAGGGCAGAATTACCAACTCCTTATCTCACTCGATTATATATCTTTATTTATTTGCACTTTTAAACTAAAAATCAGTAATCAAACACTTTACAGCAAAGGTTTGGTAGAATCTCCCCCTCACCATTCATTGAGGATATTCTGTTTTGAAAACCTTTGTTGAGGAAATGTTACGAGCAGAACTAGGAGTAAAAGGATTTATTGAGGATATTCTGTTCTAAAAATTTTTTTTGAGTAAAGGTTATGGCTAGAAGTAGGAAACTATAAAAGCAGAGAGCTGGGTTTTAATAAATATATTAATTTGAACTAAATGTTACAACCTCAGAATCTCCCACTGGTTTCACCTAATGCTGCTTCTGAGCAACAAAGTTTGATAAACACGTCCAGCTTGTGATCAATCTAAAAAAATATAAAATTTCACCTGCTAAGTGTCAAAGATTCCAAAAACTGCTCCTGCTGCTGTAAACATTTAATAGCTTTCAGAAATATTCCTGTATTTTTGCTCTCATAAAAAAGTTCTTTTTCTGCAGAGTCCTGATTTCATGGGGGCCCATAATCAAAGCATCCAATTCATACCTTTTATACTTCTGTTCCAATGATATGAGAAAATTCTGAAGAGTTATTTTTCTTCTTCTGCAGGAACATTATTTCCCCTGAATCCAGGTAAATAGTCGTAGATCTAAAAAAGGCAATTGAATTTTTAGGTCTTAAAGGACTTATCTGAAAGAGGAAAAGGTTTTCAATCTTCAGAACTAGACATAAACTTGTTTTCAAATGTTACATTTTTATATACTCCACAATTTATTCTTATAAATGATGGCTCTACTTCCAAGAAGTGACAGAATTCTGTAATGTAAAAGATGAGTTTCAGTTTAATGAACTGCATCCTCTATCTACCATTTAGATAACATACAGATAAAAATCCCTCACTGAAAATTATCATGATAAAGAATGGAAATAATACTTTAGAATGATGTCACAAGCTTAATTTCAACTACCCTTGGACTGTCTGGAAAAGCAGGAAAATAAGAAAAAAAAAAAGGCAGAAATGTTAAGTACAAATAATAGAGCACCATACAATACATAATGAAATACATCCGTGAATTGCAGTAAAGATTTTTATAGTTTCGGTATCTAATGAAATTTATTTCTGATACATAATTGATATTGACTTTCTCAATGATAATTCCATTTATATCTAATAAATCATGGATATTGATCCTATTTAGACCCCTTATTAAATAAATAAATAAATTAATAATACAGGGCTTCTGTAGATCTGAAAGCTTTCAACGAAAAAAAACAACCAAATTTACTCAGGTACAGCAGGATATGTGACTGCACAAAAATATTTTTTTAACCAGGGAACTTATATGGAAGAAATTAATCCTAGAAACTAAAAAAGTCAAAACAGCCCCCCAAAAATGTAACATTTTTAGAGATATAGATAGTAGATATGTGTAAAAATAATTATGATCATCGAACAAAATGAATCAACTATATTTCTTAGTGTGTAATGAAGATAAAGAATGTATTTTTATATTTTTATGTAAATATATTTCCAGCTGGAGGCTCTCAACTCTAGATTATAATGTTAGAGGAGCTTTACACATTAAAATAAAAAGAGACTACAGAATTGGTTCAGGTTTCTAGTATTAAATTTCTTTTATTTTCTGTACCCACAGAGATTTTGGACAGCAGCACAACTGTATCTGTCCTCAATAAAAGGACCACAAGGCTCTCCAGATCTCGTTTCAAATGAAACCCCTAAAGTTTCTATTTAGCAAATTCACACCTGTGGGTCCTATTTTAGATTTACTTTCAATGCAACACTGTGCAATTCTCATTTAATTTCCTTCCCAAGGTGTCTATTTACACTTCCTGTCTCGAGGCTCCACACCAAGTTGTGCATTACAAAGGACATTGATTCTGCAGAAGATCCAAGTCCTACCAGAAGAAAAGGAGACACAATCAGAGTTTTTTCTGTCACCCTGGTTTTGAAAGCCTTCTGAAAAGTTGATATTCTCCAGTCAGATTTTCTCACACATTGTACTAAAAACAATGGTTTTGTTTCCATTCCTTCTTGGAGAAGGGAATCTGATGGACTGGGCACTTCACCAGTCTGGGTGGGAGGTGGAATTTCGTCTTCCAATTCTCTCACACTTTGCAAACCCTCTCTCTTTTTGGGGGCCTCAGCTGTTCTCTTAATTGTGGTGAAACCCTGTCCTTCTTTCATGCCTGGGTGCTCCAGGTACTACATTTTTCCACTCCCAATGGATTGGAAACGCAATGGATTTATTGCATTATGAAATAACTCCATGCTTTGGAGGAAAGGGGCAATAATGCACTGAGAGCTGTTCCAGGGAGAGAATGATTACAGTGGAAGCTGCCTAATCAGTGCAACATTATGTTAATTTTTATTAGTCAAAACTCATATCCTGTGTGTGCATCTTGGGACTGATGAGGAAAATAAAAGATTTGTTGAAAGCTCCTGCTAGGGCAGGTCACATTTTAATACTTTAATGGGCAACTGCTGCATAATGTTTCCTCACATACTTCTCTTGGTAAACTTTATGCTGACCTTCGAAACTGAAGATGGATCAATACCATTTTATAAGACTATAAAACTGTATGAAACACTAAGTCAATACTGTATTTTTATCATGCTTGTGGTATAATGCAGTCCTGTACATCAAACAACCCTGAGAATACCAGAGAAAGAAGGCTCAAAATTTTGTTTAAAGATATTAATTCAGCCAAGCACTGGCCAACAGCAAATTTGCTGAATGCCAAAATATTTAATCAGCCCAAAGACACCTTCATGTCCAAAAAACCTCCCTGAACACAAAGGATCAGGCTGATGCAAACTTAAATTGTCCAAATCTAACTAAATGTGGGTTATTTTGTATGTATGCTTTAATGTTTCTTTCTCATCTAACTCAATTTTCACATGAACAAAAAGTACCTGAATTCCTGAGTGGGTTCTAGAGAAGATTTAGAGTAAATAATGTTTTCTTTGCTCTTGCATCGCAGTTCTTAATTCACAGCAGCTCACTGTGTTTTTCTAAAACACACATAAACAAAAATGAACATTAATAAATAAACATGACTTGAAAAAAACCATAACAACAACGTAGAAGAAAAGGGAAAGAGGAACACTAGATTATTTGCCTTATATTGAAAGGAAAAATAAAGAGAAATAAGTAGCTGTAATTAAAATTTTTAATTATTTCTGAAAAGCTCTTGCATTCCAGGTGCAAGCATGAACAAAACCCTTTGAATGAGAGCATCTGTATGACCTTTCCCTCAGTAGCAAAGCAATTAAGCCAACTCCTCTCACCTCTCATAATGAAAGATCTCTCCAACTTTATGGTAGACCCAGGTTTCCTTGGGCCCAGGGTCAAATCTGAGCCCTGAATCCTTTCCAGCACTGGCTTTATCACAGGCTGATATAGAACAGGGGAGCCTGGCTGACACATCTTTAATCAGAACTATTTTCCTCTGCTGGTCAAGGCATTCATCCTCCCAATTGTGAGCTGCTCCCCATCCTTTTTGCAATTAACACCTGCAAGTTGGAGGGAAAATGCTCAGCTTCAAGGGCAAAACTATTTTAATGCCCTCAGCATGAGAAATCTGTACACATGAAACGTATCCCTTGTAAGAGAAATCCCCACACATCCCATCTCTAAAGAGAAAAGTATTCCTTCTGTTCAAATAAAGCTGCAAAGGCAATCTCCAAACAAACATTCAGCTGGATCAATAGCTAGAAATTGAATAGAACAATGTCTCATGCTGCTTTATAGAATTTTCAAAAGATTTGAACCACACAAACTCAACTTTTCAAGTTCCACCACTGGGATTTATAGTCTTGTTTCCTGAGCCTAGGAAAAAAAAGCAACACAGAACAGATTCACATACTAAAACTTTAAAAAAGTGCTGCATGGTCAAAAAATATCAGGGGTCTAAACTTAAGCCTAGAAAAGTAAGGGCATTCTAAGTTAGGCTCAGGTAGTTTTGTTTGTCTTGGAGAACACATCAGAGCTGAAAGGGGGGTTTTATTCAGCTCTCTTTTTAATGCCCAAGTGCAGCAGATATAATTCACTTTTACTAAGATCTGATAACATATCTTTAAAAATGAAAATTAACAGGGACATATCCATGAAAACAGCTTTTCCTTGGTTTTTAGGGGGAAACAGTTGATCCATTAAATGATCTTTTTTTCATTTTAATAACAATGAGTTATAATCTTTCTCTATGAACATGATATCAATCACTTAATTTTCTACAGCAAAAATCCAGGAAATAGGTATTTTGTAGATTAACTCCTGGCCTACAAGATGTGTCTTAGACGTGACACTTATGGAGAAAAGCAAACTGGTCCATTACAGGGAATAGAGCATCATGGAGAAAAAGACATCAAATTGGAATTCATACCAAAGGATCCAAACCAAACTGAGGAAAAAAAAAAAAAGGAAATAACACTCTTTTGAATGGTTTGTAACTTCAGGCTTGAAATTTATCTTTATTTATTTTAGTTAGGAATTCTCCAGCCACGTGATCTAGGAAAGCTACCCAGCTCCTAAAGCAAGGTGACAAGAGAAGCTGAAAGAACAATTTCCCACCTCGCCAGGAGCCCAGAGTCCTTCCAGGTGCGATTCAGTTTTGCTGTGCCCTGTCTGGTTGTGCAAAGCACCCTGCTGGTTTCCAGAGAGTCCAGAATTCCCACAACAGATCGTAGGTGAGGAGGAGATTTTCCAGTGAAGAGGCAGGAATCTGGGGCTGCCAGATTGGGATCCCAGCAGGTCCAGCACTGTGTACCTGCCTAGAGTTCTGCTGTACATTTCTTTTTCTTCTTTCTAAGTCATGTCAACCAATTTGCCTCCAAGGAACCCCGATCCTGCAGGCTACTGGACCCACAGTCAGTATAGCTGCAGTATTCTTCTGAAAGAAAGGGATATGAAGCTTGTCTTTATCGACTGTGCATCATCACAGGCAGTCTCAGAGAAGAACAGTGAGGAATGTTACTTCTTTTGTAAAAATAGAGATTTTTTTATATATAACAAAGGCTAAAGAATAAAAGAGTCAGCATGTTTTAATAATCCATGAGAAAGCCATTCAAACAGGAGCAGGAGCAGAATTCCCCATCATCAAGATCTGCTACAGGATCCCAAACTCAGATCCAATCTCTTACACACCAACCATGGCTCTAAATTCTCAGCAGGAAAGATGCAGCTCAAACATTTACTACTAAAGCATTGCCTTGGTTGAAGAAATAAGTAGGACAAGACGTACTATTATGGAGAATAAAGAGAAGTAACAGTTTGAGGTTATTACATTTAATTACTTTAAATGACAATACCTTTCCCCCCCTGCCTTTCCCATATAATTTTTCTCTTTTGTTTCTGTTCCTTAAATCTAAATGCAAAGAATGGGAATAATTTTGTTTCCAGTATTCCAAGTTTGGGATTTGTTTGTATTTCTTTTTCTCACATAGTTTAACTTAGACTATATTTGTAATCATTGCAAAAAAGCTGAGAAACACATAATTTCTTAGCTTTTTTTTTTTCTCTCTTTAAATGTCTCAGGGGACATAGAAGATGTGAACAAATAAACATGAAACATGTCAAAAATAAACAGAAAACACATCAAACTTGAAAGTCTCAGGCTCCAACTGTGGCAATAAGTACAACCTACTCTTGTCTCTTATAATTAGGTCTATTGATTTACATGTTTTGTTTTACTTGCATTTCATACAAGTATAAACAGACAAGAAAATAGCAAGGCAAAATAAAAAAGAAAGCAAATAAAGTGGTTTAACATAAATGGAATACCTAGCAGAAATGAAATTCATTATTATGGTGTAAGGTAATTTAATCTAGTCTTGTTTATTTCTAGCTTCTTTAACCTGAGCTGTTACTCTTTAAATATTTCCAAGACCATGGACAGGGACAACTTCCACTGTCCCAGGTTGCGCCAAGCCCCATAAAACCTGGCCTTGGGCACTTCCAAGGATCCGGGGGCAGCCACAGCTGCTCTGGGAACCTGTGCCAGGGTCTTCCCATTCCTCCCAGGGAGGAATTCCTTCCCAGTATCTCAGGTCTCCTGGAGCCTTCTCTTCTCCAGGCGGAGCCCCCCAGCTCTCCCAGCCTGGCTCCATGGGGGATGGGGTCCATGGAGGGTGGGCTCCAGGGCTTGGAGAATCCCCCTCGTGCCCCTGCTGGCTCCAGCAGCCCCAGACCCTTCCTGTGTTGGAGCCCTGGGGGCTGCCCTGGCTGGGCCGGGGGAGCTCCTGGCTGCTGGGTCAGGGTCAGCCCCTCACCAATGGACACCCCCAGGCCCCTCCGCCCTCACACTCTGAGCAACCAGACTTGCTAGTTGGAGTTCGTCTGTCGGAACCCAAGGCCCAAAAAACCTTCAAGGCCTTGGCCCAGCTTATTCTGATTTTGAAATGTGCACTGCATTTGATTTAAGGCCATGGGAAAAACTTCCCAATTTAGTGACTTATAACCAAGATCTTAGTCTGTAGTTTAAGAAAAAGTCTCTTAAGTTAGACACCAGAAGGGTTTGCAGTGCAAAGTTTAGATACAGAATTAGTTAGAGAATAAGGTAAAAAGTTTAGGGTGTGGTTGGATAGAGTGAAAGTAATAGAGAACTGTAGTACAGCATTGAATTGGATGAAAAATACCACAGTGTGACAGAAGTGCGACAAAAGAGTGATGAACTATTGGTGTGAAAATGAAAATATATGTATGTGTTAATTATCTATTGGCTGTGTAACCTTTGAAAGACCTTGTAACTGGTAATCTTGTGATATTTCTTCTGGAATGGCTGAGCTCCACCAGCCTCTGTGAGGGAGTTCCCAAACTCCTGATATCTTGTAGCAATAAATCCATCTGAAGCACACCAAACTAAAGATGTCTCACTCCCTGCCATCTCGGGAAAGTGGTGCCCCATGTGAGGGTTGAACTCACCACCTTCAGATTATTTGAACGAGGATAACTATTATTGGACAAGGATAACTACCCAGCATTCTGCGACTTCAGCCAACTTCAGTAAATTGTTCTCAAAATCATAGATTTTTGTTACGCACGCAAGAGAAAAAAACCAAAAACAACAGAGGTATTTAAATGGCCATCAATGTTTTGTTCTTAATACCCTTTTAAAATCAGATGTAACATACTACCTAACTTGTGGCTTCTCAAAATATAACAGAATTATTTGTGAGCTGAATGACAGAAAGCTGGAATTGAATTGACTGCTATAAGCAGAGCTCTCCTCCCTTGGTAGGTATATATGAAAATGGAGTGCACTTACGAGTGTCAGGCTCTGCTTTCTTCCAGAACTACACACTTTTTTCTGGAAGTAAAATCAATACAATAAATCAATACCTTTCCAAAGTACACAGCTGCAACAGCAAGCCATTATTGTCTTCAAGTTGCGGCGCAATGATTTGAAAATATTCCTAAACTTTCATTTCAGAATTAAAATATGAATTTTTTGCTGCTATGTTTTTTAGATCTCTAAGGGTCTGTGTATATTAGCCTTGCTCTAGCACATCAAACCTCAGAGATCCGATAATGTTGGAGTACAGTCACCAAAATAATAATAACAACAAATTTCCATTTCCACTTTCCTCCAACAAAGTTCCTTACCTTTTATTCTGGAAAATGCAGTGTAGTAACTCATTCCCCAATTCTTAATTTAGGCTTGAAAATGTTACTTTTTCTCTCATTCAATCTCTAATTAACACACTCATTCCATGATGACAGACTTTGAATATTTTTAGTTATTCCTGCTACAAGCTTCTAGGCACTACAGCTGTGTAGAGCATATATTTCCTCATTAAGGCAGTGGTGATACAACTAACATTTAAACGTGGGAATATGTAATTCAGGAGTACAGGGATTAGTTATCTGGCTGAAAACTCATGAATACATATGAAAACAGTGATTACCTAAAAAAGATCCTTTGCAGGTTTCTAATGTAAATGTGTACGTTCACAAATTACTTGGAATGATATGAAATAGAGCTGGTTCCCTTGAGAGGCAAAGTTGCTGTTCCATAAATTGTTTCAGGACTGTGTTTATTATCACTTTTTTTTAGAAGAGTGGATGATTCCCTATCACAACTTGATAAACATTCATTATAGTTGCATCCATTACACCAGAAAAAGTGTATCTACTATTTCTACATGACATTTATATTCCAGGAGCTCACTGTGTCAAATGAAAAAAACCCCCTTGTTTTAACAAAGCAGGTAAACAAATTTCCAGAGTCTAAATCCCTTATCTTTTAACATGTATAAAGCACCTTCCATAGAATATCCCTGCTTAGTGTAATTAAAATTTAACTTATAAAATATGAACATTTGTAACCATATGCATAAATGATTATTTATATTGCATATTGTGAGTGATATGATCGGGAAAGATGAGATCTGACTGGAAGATTGAGCCCAAACTAGAGTGGAATTTTAAGAAAAAAGTCTGGAACTGAGTTCAAGGTGAACCAAACCTAACAACAACAGATGTCCAGAAAGGCTGGCTGTCATTTTGGGGGTTAAATAAGGAGAACAGGCGATGCATCAATCCCAAAAAAAAAAAAAAAANAAAAAAAAAGGAAGCATTTAGAAGTACATTTATCTTCTTGGTGTTTCCTGTGAAGAATAAACCTGTGGAGTAGCAGGCAGTGAGACCCAGTTCATGGGTAGAGAGGTTGTATAGCAGCAACTCAGCAGCTCTGAGAGACAAGAACCATGAGCCATGGTAAAAAGGAATAATCAGGAGGCTGTTTTTGGTGTCTGGGAATGTGCAGCCACCTCAATTTTCTTCCTGTGGGGTGACCTGGGACTTCCTGGGAAGTGCCCAAGTGCAGGAGCTCACAGAGAACAAAATACAACCATGAGCAAGAGCACCACTGCCAAAATACACTCACCTAACAGCACTGTTGCCCTGAATGGATCACAAAGGTATTAAAATCATCAATATTCCTTTGTTTTGTGCTCTTCACTGCAAAATTGATTGCAATTTTGGTTGCATAAATGCAGCATCACCGGGTAAGGAAAAGGGACATATATAATATTTCTGCTTTCATAATAATGTAACAGGATATCTGAGGTTGGTAGAATTGTCAGCTGTTCAAATTACATATAAATCACCTCTTTCCAAATATTTGACAGGAATACATCTTTGAAATGTTTTTGCAGCCAACATTTCAACAACAATTTGAGGTAAAATTGCAGTTGAATGAAATTCTCTCACTGTTTTAAGTGAGAAGAAGAAATTGGACAGTAAGTGGCTGCTCAGGACTCTCAGCCAAAGCCTTCTGTGAGGATATGTGGGATTACACTCACATTTATTTCCCCTAGAGCCTCTGTTTTATTTGTGACAGCAACCAAAATATGCATGCAAAGGATTAAAAATGCTTTTCAAGGTTAGTGCAGAAATTGGACTTTGTCAGAAGATGGTGCTGTTAGGCTGTTTTTATTGAAGAAAATTATTTTTATTTACAAAAATAAGTTTAATCCGAGTGGAGACGCCAAACTGTTGATTGGATTAAAACAGGAAAATTTTTAATAAATAAATAATTTTGCATTTGTTAAGGCAGAGCTTTGACCTTGAACTACTTCACTGAGTGTGTACTGATGCACTCGGGAAATGTTGTCTCAATGGAATTGAGTTTTGTTTCTGACAAATTAAATAAAATTCAGGTGCAGAATTATTCTAGCTAAACCTGGGATAACATTCATGACTTCAGACATCACAACTTTTTCCAATTACTGGATATATTGTAGGTAGGCTGATTATTAATTTCATATTAGCAGTGAAGTGACTGCAAGGACTGCAAGGCCAAGACCAGACAGTTCCATTAAACACACAAAAAGCTGAGCATTGTTGAGGGCATCAGGGGAAAGAAACTCAGGAAAAATTCCAATACCACATCCATATGAACATCAAAAATTGTTCTGATAAGAAATCTTCTTTTGGGGCTCTTATGTTGAAAGTGTGCTCTTACTTTATTTCCAGCACTTCCCAAGAGATATTCTGTGTGAATACTTCTGAAAAAAAATGTATCATGATCTCCAAGCATTTTTTTTTTCTTCATTACTTGTCTGATATTTAATGATAAGTACTTTTCATAGCAGATTTCAGTAAAGGGGAAACTTGATCAGCTGCTGTGGGGTGGATGTATACAGCTTTTTCTTCTAACCAAACACTTGAAGCATATTTCCAATTTCCTGGCTGAATTAAAGCTCTGTCTTTAAAGATCAGACTGGAGAGAAGATCCTCTTAAGAGACTCTTACCTTGGAGAGTGGGAAGTGGGCACTTGGGGAAGGAAGCCTAAGAACAAAGCAAATAATTCTGGTTCTTTCCACGGCTCCCAGCAGCCTGCAGTTTCCAGGCTAATCTGAACACTTGACTCACTTGTTCTCTTGGCTCAGCTGCTTGGAAAGCTGTTCAGTATTGGAAAAGAAATAAAATCACAATGAGGAGTTACAGAACTAAGCACTGTCTTCTTTCCTTCCTGTTAGAATAAGAGGCTTGAAAAGTCAGATTTAAGATGCTACAAAATACTGGCAAGAAATGAGACAGAGGTAAGTTATCTTAGGGTGATGTCTCTCTCAGAAATTATGTTTCCTTCTTTATCATTTCCTGATCGCTCTGGAACCTGATCTTATTAGCAGATAAAAAATACAAAACAAATCTACAGTCACGAAAAATTGGACCAATAACACTTACCAGTGAGTTTTCTATGAATGTCTGGGGCTTTGAAACATCTTTAATTTCTGTAAAAAAAGAACTACAAGGAAGATAAAGAGCAAAACGACCAGTCAGAGCAAGAAGGGTATGAGGGACCCTTGCACAGGGCATCAATCAGAGCAGGAATTGTGACAAAGAAAGAACCATTGGACCTTTGCTCACATGTTTTGCCCTAAAACTTTGGCCTTGATGTCACCCTACATTTCTGTTCAGAGAACCTCCTCTCTGGCTCTGTCCTTCCCTCCAACAAATGACATTTGCCATTTCCCACTCAGACTCTAAGCTAGGCCAGCTGAAGCAGGTCCTGGTCCCTCACCTGCAGAGTGCCCGGGAAGCTGGCGCTGACCTTGGCTGCTCCTTAGGCACTGCTGTGAAAAGCACAATTAAATAGCAGCTCCTCCAGGGCTTTCCTTCACGTGGAAATCTCACCAAGCTGAATCACAACCTTGAGAAGTCACTTAGTGGTGTTTTCTAATTGAATGTAATTGTCGAGTGAGGCCAAATCCCAGGAGGCATTGCCACATTAGCACAGCACCTCCAAGTGCTTTGTCACCCTGACCAAGCGTTGATGTCCCTCCCCATGGCCCTACAAGCCAGGAAATGTAGCAGTGTAGCAGCCAGAACAGCAGGATATTATTTCTGCTTCTGTCATTTGTTCATCACATATTATTGAGGAAAATAATCGGTGTTCTCCTCAGCTGCTCTGCTTGTTTTACAGGAAATAATAACTGTGACCTACTGGGGAGGGGAACCGAAGGACACAATTCAAACCTGAAAAACATGCTGAGATAAGAGATGTTGAAGAAGCTCAAGTATTCATTAAGAGGAGTTGAGCAAATACCATTTTTCAGAATTACTGAAATTCCTTACTTGGCATGCAATTGGTAGAATGATAGAAATTATGTTTTCTATCAATGTAGTCTTTAGTCCCACAACATTCTATCCATATTCTTTCATCGAAGCACTTTTTCCACCAACTTAATAATTGGAGCTCAGGGATTTTTCATGGTGTCAGCTCTATTCTGAAGAGTAACTTTAGAGGCCTGTCCTTTTTGTATTAACAGGTATAAATAGCAATATCAAAAAGAATATAAAAAATCAGTTTTTGCAGGCTCTGCACTCTGCCTGCTGTGCAACCCATGTTCTTGACCTACTGAAAGCTAATGGCAGAGTTAGGGCTTAATACTCCAGCAATCATGCAGGTGATCTGTCAGGCTGAAAGGATGAGCTCTCATGTTAAATAAGAAAGTGGGGAGGGAAATAAAAAGCTGCTAACACAATCCAACTTGTTATATTAACTTTGGCCAAATCCAAAAATGAAAGAGAACCAAGACTAAAACCAGTGGCCCAGAGCACAGGGAATTTAAGTAACTCAGAAGAGGCCAAGGCTCTCTGCACTTAATGAAAAAGCCACTGACCTTGAAGACTGATCCCAGGGACCTGATTTAGAACCACTGGAAAAACAGAAGGGATATGGGGCAAATAACCTATTTCCTCCATAACAAGACCTCTGAATGATGACCTGGCTGAACGTAACAACCTACACATGCTTGCATGTTACATTTTCTAAATTTCAAAAGTCTGTATGTTTTATCTTAGTTAAAGATCTAGTACCATTTCCTTTCACTTGTTGCAGGAAGATGATTCATTCATTCATTGAGCTTAAAGATCACTGTGTTTGAGCCCACATCTGATTTTACATAGGCTGGCTCTGTGTCATGACAATTCAGTGCAGTAATTCAGTTCTGCAGGTTTTTCACATTATTAAGATACTCCATCTGCCATTAGGGGTGAAAAATCATGCTCATGTACAACAGGCTTTCTCTTACTGCTGCTTATTTCTTTTCTTCTAAGCATTTAGATAAGCAGGAACAGCAGAGAATGAAGTTCAGAGACATAAACAAAGAATTACACTTTTCTTTTTTCTCTAATGACCACTGACAGCAGGGTTGGAGGCAGGATGGGTTCCTTTCCCCTTGCCTTGCTGGTGACTGTTCATGCCAGAAAAATGATTTGCCAGAAAAATATGTAGGATAAACAAACAGAATATTGCCACCTTCACACCTTTTTTTGCCCTAGTTTTGATCAGAGGCTGACATCTATGCTAAGTACAAAATGCTCAGATGGAGCAGGGTGTGATTATATTGTTACAGAGGTTTCTGCATGTTACTCTCACCTTTCCACCTCCCCATCTCATCCATTCATTAAAAACCACACAGCCAGCCATCCTTCCAGCACCATTTGGGCCACTGGGGGGTATATGGCACTTCTGATGAGAATGAATTGAAGCTGGAGCTGTTAACACAGGTTTGGATTGACTTTCCTTATCTCCCACCACAGCTACCTGAGCACCTTAATTACAAGGTTGGTCTTCCCGAGCACGGGGTGGGGGGGGAAACAGTTGTTCCTCCACCAGTTGATACCCTGTAGTGTCCATTTGGGGATGAATCCCTGAATGCTAATTAGCCTGAGAGGCAAAGCCAGCTCTGCTCCAGAGAGGTCACACCTTCAAACAAAACCCCACGCTCGGCTTTAGTGGAGCACAAGGAATTATTTCGGAAATATGAAGGCAACCAAACGCGAGACTGACAAAGATTAGCAAACACACCAATTAATAACTGCATTACACTGCAACGACAATAAATCCTTCTGCAAAATACAGAACCAATTACAAGCCACACAAATCATTAGCAGGCTCTTGAGATTTATGAGGAAAAACTGCGACTCGATAAGAAAAAGCAAGCAGTGTGCCAAACAACCTACACAGCACATCCCCAAATGTTCTTGGGAGGGTTTGGGAACACTGGCTTTGAAAAAAAAAAAAAAAATCACAAACCTTGGAGCTTCTGGCAGATGTCATCCCTTGGAATCCCAGTTGTTTATGTGCAACCAACTGGCTTGAACGTTGTTTCATGGCTGTGCATTAGAAATATAAAAAGTGTGTTAAGCTCACCTTGAGGAAAAAACAAAACACAGGTCTCAAAAAACAAGGTAATGGCACAGAATATCACTACACAATTAGCATAGAATAATTATGATAAAAGCATAAATCTGAAAATATCACACAAGAGTTTGTATTTTTTAACTAGTATGCGTGGCTATTCTGCTACTTGATTGCTTTTGTTCAAAAAAGTAGTTCTAGCCAATCCCTGAGATGCAAGGAAAGGATGTGACAGAGCAGCAGGCCTTCTCAGCCAAAAAAATATTTCTAAGAAAAGAAAATAATTTCTTTTTTCACTTTTTCCATCAAGACAACCTGGGTTATATACAGAATTGAGGGGTCTTTACAGACCAGCTGTTTATCCTTAAAACATCCAATGGAAAATGCTGCATTAACCCAGACCTCATCCTTCAGTTTACTTTGATGAAGAAGGAAAAAACCAAACCCAAGCCAAATGGGTTATAATTGCTTAAGGCATAAGGTATATCAGCTGTAAGATGTTTACATGAGTGTAGAATTAGTTTATACAGCCAAATAGGTCAGTTGTGACATTAAAAAATTCAATTAATTTATCTTTATAATGTGTTTCTGGAGATTTCTGACATGGAAGACAGAATGGTTTAATTAAAGATGGGTCAGCTGCAGGTGCCCAGGGCCCTGGCTGGTGTGACAATGTGCTCAGCATCCCAGTGATGAACAAACATCTATCACCTCCCTGGTTATTGTCCCTCTAAAGAGATGCCCACCCTCACAGCATCTTTTTTCTAAATTACATGAGAATATGATGAACTAAAGAAGAACTGCTGATTTTCAGTCAGGTCCAACACACATCAACAGCTGAGTGAAAGCTGTCCTGTGGCACCAACCAAAGAGTGGATCCTCTCCTCTCTCATTTCCAGCAGAGTAAACCCTGATTTTGTGTGTGATATTGCAGGAGAAGAACCTGGGCCGTGCATTCAGATCCATTCAGGAACTTTCTTTTCCCAAGTTTTATGTGCTCTAACAAGGGAAATGCAGAAAGCCAAAGCACAGAGTATTTACCACAGAGAACAAATGCACAAAGTTCAGTGGGGAAAACAAAAGATTTCCACTCTGTGAAAGCAGTATTTGATCAGAAGTACCCTACAGAAACACAGAGTTCTGAAAGGGAGGAGAAAATTCTTTTCAAAGCTGTTCCTGATTAACTGAAGCTGTGAGACAAATTGTGAAAACTTGGAATAGGGCAGGACTAGCTCTTACTCAGCTACTGATTACCAAAATTCTGCATACCTAGAAAGGAAAAGAAAAATGATTCATTTTTTTCTTCTTGATATCTTCTGTGTGCAGACCAGCTTTTGAAATAAAAATAAAAAAAAAACAACCCATAAATAATGTATTAGCAACTAATCTGAAAGCACTGACATGGCATTTAATAAAAAAAGTAACTATTACCCAAAAAAATCTTACCTGAGGAATTTCTACATTGAGGTTCATTTAAGGCTTTTAGTCCCATACATAATATCAGGAAAACAAAAGCTGTTTCAAAGAAAAAAGGACTAAAGTGACTCATGGTTTGATTATGAGCAAGGGTCTTGCTAATTAATAAGGTATAAAGAAAACATTATTAGAAAACAAGCAACATCTTTATTTAGATAATGTGTTGATTAAAAAGACATAGAACAAGAGATAAATTGACACAAGTTTTTAAACTTTTCAAGGATGAGAAACTTGCTAAAATGAGGGACCTCTTCCTTCAAACTTGTAAATCAACATTTTGTTAGATATTTCAAATGTCTGCCCTAGTCTTTGGCATTGTTTCTATCAAACTCTCCTCTGAGATGTGCCAGTTCCACTGAACATTTACTCTGGAGAGAATCAAGGGCTGAGATTTGACCATGGACATTTGGTGTTTCTACTTCTTGGCTCATTCACATTCTGTATGAGCCCAATCTTGTATTTTCCCATTGGAAAACAAATGTCCAGATCTCAAAGAATGTATCCTTCTAAATCAGCTTTTGAATGCTAGCTTAAAAATTGTTTTGGCCTCTTAGTTGCACTTCCCAAATTCCCCCATTACTGGCTTTCCCACTGAGTAACCTTTATTTGTGATCAAAATTCCTGCTGAGATGGAGTTAGCCAAGTTAGCCAAAGCTGGAGATCAAATGGTTTTCAATCAGCTGGCCACAGAAGTTTAAAATAAATTAAAAAAATGACAGAATCCATTCTTTTTTTAAAGAATCCAGAATTCATGTGCCATTGATGTAACAGCTCAGCATCAAACAAATTAACTGGTGATTTCCTTCAGGCCCTTGCAGGTTCAGCTTTGTTAGTCCTGGAAAGCTGCTCCATCCCTATTCCAGGCCTAATTCCTCACTGCTGGCTGATGTAAGACAAGGCAAAATTTAAATTCCTGTCTAATATCATATATAAGATGTCTGGAGTAGAAATCCCACAGAATTTTACTGTTGAAATTACATGATTACTGCCGTGAAAAGTTTGAGATAAAATTCAAATAAATAAGGAGCACAGGAAGTAGAACAGGAAAAGACATTTCTGCACTGAGAGAGTCTGTAGCTGGTTAAACAAAAGAATGAGGTTCTAAAGAGGGACTAAAAATAGATTATAACAATTATTATGACTTAAATATAGCCTCTAGCTGCCATTTCTTTTAACTCATTTCTGTGTACTCCCAAATATATTTTTCCTTCCTTAGAAAAAAAAAATATCTCACCATAGTAGGGAGACCTTTTCACAGATCCTGCAAAGTTAATTGAGGCAAGGTAAGCACCAGAGGTAATTGAAGCAAAGAAAGCTCAGCACCAAGGTGAAGTCATCTCCACTTAGGGCTCATATTTAGTAGGCATTCAAGCTAACAACACTGCTAAAGGGAATAAAATGTGGTGTGTCAGGTTTAATGATACAGAAAGTGGAGAGAGGGGATTAGAATGCAGCACAGGTGCATGGTCTGAGGCAGTTTATGAGCCCTGCCTTTTATGACTCATATTCACCTCTAGGAGCAGGGGCTGTGTATTAGAATGCAATGTTCAGGTGGTCAAGAGCAAGGTTGTGGCACCCTGTGTAAACCTTGCAGAGTAAAAGCATTCGGTTTCCACAGGGTAAGTCTTGGTCCACTTTTGTTTTTAAGGTTTTTATGAGAAACAACCCTTTATATTGAAAGAAACAAAAAAACCCCCCAAGATTCTCAGTGTCTTTAGAGACTGATTTGGCTTTTTTTCTTTTAATTCTTTAGATTTGTCTGCAAATTAAGTCTGGCACAGTCAACACACTCTTTATCCCCTTATAAAATCACAAATTGTTCCTATTCTTACTCACAGAGTTCTCTCTTCTCTCTGCCTCGACTGTGGCACAATTGGTCACCCATCTTTCCCCTCTCCATGCCACAAATTAATCTTTATTAATAGGTTTGTTTCCTATAGATCCCTACCCACTTTTTGCAACCCAAATGTCTGTACTTTAGGCTTAACATACTGCATTTAATTAAAGAATAATTAATCTGGGCCATCTTGAAATTGCTGTGTTTTCAGAGTCTATTAACAGCCCTTAACTTATTCCAGTTTTAATATCTTTAACTATTTGATTAAATAGTAAAGAAAGAATTGTCTGTTCTCATTTATTGAAATGATAGACTGCAGATTACTAAAAGCAAAGAATGCCAAATTTCATCTTCATTATTTTACAATGCTGAAGACAGTGCATTTTCTCTGTAACAAAGATATAATTCACTTGCCATTGGAATTTTTTGGTATTTTGCACCAGAATAAACAACATAAACTCAGCACCTCATTGTAAAAAGTACCTAAATAAATATATCATAAGATATAAAAGAGATTAACCATCATAGAAAAATCTGAATAACAGATCAAGAAAAACCAAACTGGAAGAGACAGGGTTTTTAACTGTTCCTAATAGAGGGAAAGTTATTAAGCACACATGTAATGGAAAACACTCTGTGGTTGGTGCTTACACCACTTATCCCCAATTTCCACTTAAACCTTTGAAAGAAGGAAGTATTTTGATGCTGCATTAAAGCCTAGCTGCTCTAGAAAATGATTAGATGTCTGTATTGTGATTATTAATTATTTAATACACTGCTATTGATCATCATGGTATCACAAATTTTATTTGTGATCAAGAAAATATGTGCACAACTAATATTTTGATGTATACTTAGGCTGAATCAAAAGTGAAAAAGCATTAACTAATTAATTCATAATTCAATAATAAGCATCCCCTGATTATTAAAACATCAATATCCGAATTGCAGCAAAGAAACAGGGCAGAGTTGCTTGGTAAAACCAAAATATGCAAGTGGGATACTTTTCCTCCTTTTCATATTTGTCCTACTTTTATGAAGATGCATTAAACTTCAATATATTCAAAATACCCTGACTTCCCTCTTTATTTATCTGTCCTGCCATCAGCATAAAACTCAAGAAGAAAATCAGCTGCTGTTCCTCCTCTCCAGGCCAGCACTCCATCACTCAGCCCCTCAAAGTCCCACCTGAGTGATCCAAACCCACGACAGAGCAGCATTTCCCCATCCCATCCCTTCCTCATTATTGCAGCATTTTTCTTCAGTTCATAATATTTCAAATAGTTCAGCTCCATATTTTAAAAAAATATTTAAAAAAAAACTCAGCTCCATTCCCTCTCACAGGCAAAGTGGTGTTACTTTCTAGTAAAATACAGTATCTCGCTTTTAACTGTTACATTTTACAATGAAACCCAACTTTATTTTAAAAAAATCCCCAACTGAAGACCCTAAGGCTGCTTCAATGGAATGAAAGTAGTTTTCTGTGAAACAATGGCAAATATTAAGTACTGAATTTATGACATTTCTGTCTAGAAACCAGCTTCATAGCCTGGCAGAGACATCAAGGAATGGCAGGGGGAAACACACAGACTCCAAAAAAACCCAACCAACACAACACCACCAACAAAAAGCAAACCAACCAACCAACAAAACACAAAACACCAAACAAACAAACAAAACCCCCCAAAAACAAAAATACAGAAAAACAAAAAAAGAAACCCAACAAACAAACACAACAACAACAAAACCAAAAAAACACAAAAAATCCCCAGACTAATGGTGTGAAAAAAAACAATAATATGGAAACAGGAGATGACAGGGAAGGCTGGGGCTGATTCAGCTCTGTGTGTGCTGTACATTATGGACACTAAAGTGTCCCCCTGTCCTTTGGGACACCTCCCCAGCTGTCTGGCCATTCTCTGGCCACCCAAATGAGTGACAGTCACCCAGCAGGCAGGCCTGGGCCACAGGAGTGGCAGCTGAGGGTTCCAAAGGATTGTCCAGCAGCAGGGAAAGGAGAACAAAACTCTCAAAGGGGGGTTTTTTTGGGGTTGTTTTTATGTAAAGGAAGTAATTATACAAAAATCTTTTTCCCCTTCAGCAAGCTCTGCACCAGGCAGAGTCTGCCTTGCTTTTAAGAAGTTCTTTTCTGGCTTTGATCAAAGGAAAAGAAAACTGACAGAGTAAATTGGCAGAGAGCTGGCAGAGTTATTGATAGGATGAACAGTTTCTTCAAGACAGTTTGGTGTGGTTCCATCATTTTATAGATTCTTACACATAAATAATTACTGTTTTCACAGAATCACAGAATTGTTCAGATCTGAAGGGTTGGAAGGGGTCTCTGGAGATCACCCAGCCCAAGGCAGGGTCACCTGGAGCAGGTGACACAGGAACGTGTCCAGGTGGGTTTGGGATCTCTCCAGAGAGGGAGACTCCACACCCACCCTGGGCAGCTGTTCCTGGGCTTTGCCACCCTCATGGAAAGAAGTTCTTCCTCGTGATGAGGTGGAACCTGTTGTGGTTTAGTTTCTGGCCATTTCTCCTTGTTCTGTCACTGGGCACCACCCTCTGACACCTCTTGGAGATATTTGTAAGGATTGATGGAATCACCTCTCATTCCTCTCCAGTCTAACCAGGCCCAGCTCTCAGCAAAGGGTGGCCCTGAGCCATCAGCATATAGAAAGTACATCTATCAGGAGAGGGGGAGTTCTAAAAACATCTAAATAAAGATATTAAAATTATTCAGATAAGAGTGGAAAAGCCTTTCACATCCTTTACTGTGTTCTTTTCTTCTCAGTTGTAATAAATGCAATAAGAGGGAGAACAAAGAGTGACAGAATCTTCCATGTTTCATTATCATATCAAATGTTTTACCATAGCCACTGGCAAGATCATTTTATGAAGAACAAGTCCTGGAACCATTATTTTTTTCCTTCACAATTACTGAGGTAATGAATGGCCCAGCACAGTTCTAACTCAGGGTGATCTGCAGTGTGCAGACAGCAGAATCCTCCTGAATTGTGAGCACAGCAGAGTGAAATAGTTCTTTTCCAAGCGTTTCTCATTACAAGGGAATGGGTACCTGAGAGCATCAGGATGCAAAATCTGGCCAGTGTTGTTTAGTGTTTAATCTGCTTTGGGGCTGACTGCAGCAGATGCAGACTGAAGTCCTTCTTCCCTTAACAAGCATTCCCTGGGAGCATCTGTCAGAACGGGAAAACAAGTGGTTATTCACTAAGATTTATAGTCAGCAGTCAGATAACACCCAACAGGAAATAATCACTTATGCAGTGCAACAGCTGAGCAGGGAACTGAAGAGGGGCTGCATAATTGACCACCAGCAATATCTGAAATAACACTGCTTAGGCAAAGATTAATTTGGGTTTGTGCAGCAGGGCAGGACTCAGCCCTACAGGAGCAGGAGGGTGTTATCCCACACCCAGCTCTGCAGCTTGGACTGAGGCTGATATTTCTGGTTAGCCACTACTGGAGGCAGAATATCAAACATTCATCTGCACCTATTTAAATCATAATGAGGGGCTAATTCAATTTTCTAACAATGGGAGAGTGTGGCAGTGAGCAGGAGGATGAGCAGAAGGTTCCTGGGCTGGAGGTTATCACTGCCACAAAAGCTGCTCCCTTAGCAGGATTAGAGTTTGCACAATTCCCAGACTTTGAGTGATGCCCTATATATTTATTTAAGCATAAATTTCCAGTTCTGGCCTCCCTTTCAAAGGGCTAAGGTGGACTTAAACTCAGTCCCAGTGAAGGATATGAAAGTATTGTTTGCTATTTCCATAACAGCCTCATGGTTTGTGCCTTTTCTGTTTGAATCTCAACATGTGACTGGTTCAGATAAGCAAAATTTCCTCCCTCTTTGGGGGGATAACCACAACCCTGAAAGTTAAGCCACAAAACACTTTGCTTCCCAGTCTAATACAGGACTGCTGCAAGATTTCATTATCTGAAAATGATGAAACTTGACTAAGAGGACAAGTTTCAGCTGCTGAAATAAATTAAGCTTCATCTAAGCCCTAGTAAATTTAAAAAAAGAAGCAAGCTGTATTTGACATGTTTCCTACTTGAAAATGTAAAGCAAGTATAGAAAAACTGAAAAATATGAACTTTTATTAAGAAAGAAAACCTTCAAAATTTTATGCTAACTTTGGGAACAGGTTCATGCCTTCCTTCATCTGCTATCCCCAAAGCTGTGACCTGACATTACACTTGTAAGAAACAATAATTATAAAAGATTCTATTTGTAATGAAGCTGAATGTGAAAGTGGAATAGACCAGAATTTACTTTAATGACATCTATTTAATATTTTTTAAGTTTTTAGGTAACACTAAATGATACCAAAGTTGCAAATTTTTATTCTTGCATTTCAATTTTGTAGCAAATAATTTATATTTTTGTTGGCTACAAAGACTTTTCAACAGAAACACTATCCGCACTTGTGAATGTCACGGAAATTATAAATCAATTTAAAATTTTGTCTAAGCATTGAACTGTGCAGTTTTGTATATATTTTAATATCAGCATTAATATAAAGCACAAAAGACAGCTGATAAATCTGAAGTTTTAGAGGAGTAGATTTTCAAGAACTGCTGCACTGTGCTTCAGCATCAAGTTTTCCAATGCCCACAGCAGTTTCTGCTTTGAAATCATCAGACCCTCTTGAAAATTGGAGATAGAAAAATTTAAAAAGTATTCCCAAGTTACTCTACTTTGAAAAGTAAAGAGGAAGAAAGCATTTCTCTGACATATATTTTGCTGGATTATTTATCCGTTGTTGATCTCCACTGATCTCCATCTCCTCCAGGTCCTTTACCAGCCCGTGGTCATTACTGGGCACTGCTATAGAGCACAGTGCTCTGTAGAGCTTCCTTGGGGCTTTTCTCAAGTATTACCAAGATCCAAATCTCTGTTTCAGAATGACATTCTGCACATGATTGTCCAGTGCTGGACCTGCAGCCTGGCCTTTGTCCACAAACCTCAGTCTGAGAACCTGTGTGTGCCCACAATTATTTAATTTTTTTTTTTTTAAATTCAACAGAAGAACCAAAGATTGACTGTTTGAACTCTTAATTAACAACAATACTGTGTGTTCTGTTATTGCCATGTATTTAGAGAAGAAAGCAAATGCATTTACCTATGCTTAGATGCTTTGGATTGATTTCTTTTAGGTTAATTCCAGTTTACTTTCTCTGTGGCCAGAGTAACTGCCAGCCTTCTCTTCATGCAGAGTAAATTCAGAGGAGTGAAGTTTTTTGCCTTGGCAGTAATCCAGCTCAGGAGTGCAGACATCTGCTGAGCCACTCTAAAGATGATACTGAAACCAGCTACTACACCTGTACCTGTTCAAATATCCACTCTCATGCACTTTTTGCAAGGTATTCAGTTTTTCCCTCTGAACAGAACAAAAGTATTGCTTCCAGCACTGCCTGAGAACCTGTTTGCAGCATAGGAGGTGCTGAATTTTGAGAAATGTGTTTCTCAGGGGAGTGAAGAGTTTTTTGCCATTTTATTTCTCAAGCCATTTTCCCCCCCTTTGGTCTAGAACTCCAAACAAACACAGTGGTGAGTGTAAAGCTCTGGAAGATGTTTCCAACATGCCCTGTTTACCCAGAAGAGAACAATGCCCCTTGTGCACAACTTACCTGCTTTTCCACCATGAAGAGCTGAGCATTTTATTGAAAAAGGACTTCCTCCTATTTCCATGGTCCTTGGTTTACTTTATTTCCAGATGGAAATTTCTGTTATCAGCTTTAAGTGCCCAATAAATTGCTTCTCTTGCTGATGCAGGTTCTCTTTCCTGACACACTGTGAAGCCTGAGAAAGAGGGATAATTTTGGCAAAGAGATGTGAGAAGAAATAGGAAAAAAAAGAATTACAGCCTATTTCTACAGAACATGTAGAGTTACCTTTTAAATTTTTCCTTTTTCCTTTTCCCAGGATTCCACTAGAGAAAATTCTCTAGGCACAAAAAGTTCTGCCTGCATTTTTAAAAGATTCTTCTGCATTATCCTTAATATCAGCAGTATAATTCATCCCCTTCCACTGGGAAACTGCTGTTCAGAAAGAACTCACTTGTAACAGGATTTTATTCCTCTAGTTCATTGATTAACAGTGATTTTTTACTTGTGACTTCAAAAACTATTTCACATAAGGCATATAAAGATTGCCTTTCTACACTAAAGTGAAATTGTTAATTCTGTCACCATTTTTTCTTTGTGGTTCTAACATAATTTTGAAAATCGATGAAAAAAAGAATTAACAATTTTAGGATGCCCCCTTATACCAAGGATCTCGATTGGGTGGTGTGAGATGAATGAAATGAGCACAGAAAACAAAGAATGTGGGATGTGGATTGGAATCATCATTGCAAGACCTTGACCAAGTTTGTTTCCTTGCTACTGCTCAATAATTCTCCTAATTTGTATTACCAGAAGCTGGCACAGGTGTACACCATGGACCAGGGGCTGTTCTGCAGTTGGGGGCTGTATTTTGTATTTTCTCTGAAGGTTTGGGGCCTCAGGGCCTCCTTGGGTTCCTCTGCACATTGCAGATTGAATTCCAGCTGTGCTGCTCCCCCTGGGAAGGACAGACAGATGTGCACACCCTGGGCTGGGTCAACACCTCACTCTGTGCATCACTGCCACCAACAAGGCTGAGCTACCTGCACAGAAGAGGAAAAATATTCCAAAACACAGCACAGATCTTCACAGAAACTGTCTGGTCCAAAAAAACCCACCACCTTAAAGTAAATACTTGCTCAATGTTTTAGAACTAAGTTGGATGAAACCAGAGAAATACAAATTAGTTGCAAAGGTTGTATGAAAAATCTGCAATCACATCAAGCGTGTGGAATCAAAGAAAGGAGCAAATCTGCTTTGGATGCACTGTAAAAGTGATGCAGCACTCTTAAAATGATTTAAAAATCTTATTAAATAGCTAAATCTGGAAGCATCTTAGAATTCTTATATTGCCTTAGCATTGGAATTAGAATTTCATATAAACTGAGTACCTTAAAACTGCTTTACTGAAAATGAGGCTTGGGTTGAAACAATGCTATAAATACTTGAGGGCTTTTAGAAGAGGAAGCTTTCCAGTCCAGGATCTCAGACTCTCTGCAGATCCAGATCCCTCAAATAAAGTAAATTTACTTTATTCTGTTTTCAGTTTCTGAAAACATAATCTTCATAATACTTATTTATATAAGATCAAACCAAAATATACCCATCTCACTGTCACAAACTGAATACAGACATTCCAAAACCATTACAATTAAATTGGATATATTTGTAAATTACTGTAAAATGCACATTATTTGAGAAGAATTTATTGTACTGAATGATCAAATATGATTAATGTGTATATGGCATAGAAATCAAATCCTAATAACATCTCTCTGCAATATGTTTTGTGTGGCAAACAGAACTACCTCTCCAGATTCTGGATTCCCTAATCTTCGGCATTTTTAACATTCATAATTTAATTTTTTTTTCCTATAAATCACTGTTTTAAGTATTTGTTCTCTTTCTTTCTTTGAAGCTTTCTCTTTTTAAGCACCTTCATGCAAGAGAGAACAGAAAGACTCTGGCAGTGCCTCTGTGAGGGACCTTCAGGAGAGAGCTATTGTGGTGCTGAATATATGTTTTGTATCTTTGCACATTAATGGGAATTCTAAAAGTTATCTGGATTAAGCACCATCAAAGTTAACAGCCTCTTTTTATAAGACTTTATCTTTTTCATTTTCAGATGTTATTAGAATAATAAACTCGGTGCCTGGTGGGCTGAAAGCAGGCTGCCATTTAACATATTTAATGACCATCTGGAGATTTTTTTTTTTAATTCAAAGTTTTATTTTGTATTTTCTCTTAAGCACTCCTTACTATTTTAGAAAAAAAAAAAAAAAAAAAAGGAAAAATGAGATTTTCCAGTTTGGAAGCACCATGAGGTGCTGAACACAAAGGCCCCTTGGTTTGACTTCTTTATGACTTCTTATCTCTTGCCCTTTGGTTATTCTTATTTATCAGTTTATGCTCTTTCATGGCCAAGGTAACCTCAGGGTGAGCACACCAAGCATCACCCACATGGCTTAGCTGGTGAATTAACTTTGTGTGTTCATCACATGGGGTGTTGTGTGTTTCAGTCAGATCCTTTCTAGCTCTGAAATAAAAGGAAGTCCTCAGAGATGGCCTGGCTTTGATCCTCTCTGGTAACTGCTCGTCTGCACTGCAAGAATTAACCAATAATGGGATTATTTTCTTCTGCAGACAAACACAGATGGAGGGGAGGGACAACGTGGTTGTCCCATTGTAGTGGCACTGGGGACTGGCATCAGCTCAGAAAACACTGCTCTGTTCCCTACTGACTAGTTTTATTATCGTTTTCATTAATGAAAAAATCAAACTAGATATCATCATGTACATTACCTGGAAATCAATGGATAATATCCTGAAATTAGTACTGCCATGTTGTTTATAAATTTTTTTAGAATTTCCTGCTTTGCTGTTGCAGAGTGGGAACTGCATAGCCTGGTAATGTTTAAAAGTAGAAAATGCAATAATAAATGCTGCTGAATATGTGCAAAAAAGCTAAAATAGGACTGGCAAGAATTCTTTCAATCTATAAACTTTTCTATATATTTCTCATTTCACTGCATATGCTTGGCATATAAAACTTATTCAAAACAAATTTTTTTTTGGCAAACTGTCTCCTAGAAGCATTCCAGCATTTTGATTGCTGTTTACCTGCTTATTCTTTATTGTATTTTGGGGGTAATTACAATAACAGGCATCCTTCTGAGAACACCTGCCAGGAAGGAATGTATATCTGTGTGTATTAATGGGTGGGGATTTAGCACCATTTCTACATTGACATATGGCATTTTAGGTAAACAATAGACAGGGAGATGGAAACATAAACATCTTGGAAGGAATGCTGTTGGGATAAAAAAAATATTTAAACAAACAAACAAACATATTCAAAGTAATTTGGGGGTAAAGTGACATATAAATGACAGAGTGGAATGTCCTGAACAGCTTCCCAGGGATCTGAATGCCAGCATTTGACACCCAGCCACCACATGAATAAAAGATTAAAAGCATTTGTACAATTGCTTGTGCAGTCAAGAAATGCAGCTTTCTTTTGGAAGAGACAAAACACTTCCTGAGATATTCTTGGCAATATGATGAAGTTAACTCAAGCAGGTGTGGGTGTTCCTATGGCTTATCTCCACTGGCATATCCTTGCATCACCTTGGCTTGCAGGGAGCAAATCTGTCGGAGTTGCCAACTAAATTATTTACAGAGTTCATTGTTACTGTTTATTATCTGCAGAAACACATTTCAGTTCACATTTCAAATCTGAAAATGCAAGGAGAAGTGATTCAGGTTCTTAAACGTGAATGAAAGGGTTGTTTGGGAAGGTTCACGGATGGAATTTCTCTGCTCATGCTGAGAAGGACGACAGCAACTGAGCTCTTTCAGAGACATCAACACCTTCCCTAATTCTGGTTGAATGTTATCTATTGCTTTCATGCAAATATTTGAATAATGTCAAAAGAAACACAGTTTATGAACTGAAAAGAAAGAATCCAAACATATTTTGGTGTTTTATCTTTCCCCCTGAAGCTGTGCCCTCTGCTCTGCATTTAATGAAATTCGGAGTGGATCTCCAGACCTTCTTCCTAACTATGATGGCCCCAGTTCCAGCAGCATCAGGGCATCTTTATTTCCACATGGAGTCCTCTAGAGGGACATCTTTGGCTGATATTTCCTACAGGACCAGCACAAGACATCAGGTGTAGAAGGGCAGAGTATATCCTAAACAACACCAAAAATACTCAACACTCCACTAAAGTCACCACTGGTTAAACCAAAGCAGCATCTGCCTCTCTCTCAAATTTCAAACACTAAGACAAAGTTCAATAACCCAAAGTCATCATTTTTCTATTCATTCTTGGGAAATTACTGTAAAACTATAAATGGTAGCTGTGGAATACTTAAAGACAAACTCTCAGAACTTGAAAATATAAACAGTTTTGCTAAAGTAAGGGCAAATTTCAGAGTAAAAATACAGTTTGGACACAAAGGAAAAAGTAACCTGGCATCCTCCTGGACTGGAAAATACAGGAACTGATGAGTTGTGGATTGGGCTGTGGTCAGTGAAGGAAACTTCCAGCACAGGAAGATTTTCTGGGCTGTCCGGGCTGCCTTTGAGAGCTGCAAAGTGAGGCTGACTCTCCACCCCAGCTGAAGTCATTTACATCCAGTGAAGCACTTGGCTGGGAGCTGATCAAAGTGGAGCATCCTCAGAAGCTTCTCCTTGGATTCTAGAGGACCTAATTGTGGCTGACATGTGGACTACAGGCAGCCTCTGAAAGGAAAAAATAAGGTTCAATTAGTGTAATTTATTTCACATTTTCATATTTCTAAGTCTTTGGCTTTCATCTCCTCAACACTAATCTTTTACCAAAAAAAAAAAAAAANTATGTCTAAAGATAAATGCAAGCTGCATTTCAAACAGAAAGGGCACAACTTTTTTCTCTCAAGATTTCTGGTCTTCCAAACTTTATTCCTTGTTTGCTGGACTTAACAATGAAACAAAAAGTACTTCATGTTCCTCATGAGCTCTGTGAGTGTGCCTGGCTGATTGAGACTCTGTCATTTCTTTCCATTTGCCACATTCCTTCTTCTGAAATGCTCCTCAGCTGTGCTCCCACAGAGTGGAATCCCCAGCTGCATCCCTGCTTTTTACTTCTCCCACCCTCACTTTTCACAAGTGTGATTTATGAACAAATTAATGTAAATCCTCTGTCCCAGGCTTCAATATTATTTCAACAGAAATGAAATAACACCTCTTGTATTTAAAAAAAGAAATAAATAATGGAAATAAAACCTGGAACTGGAATTCTTGCCAAGGTACAAATGTAATCTGAAGCAAAAATATGAAAAATTTGAGCTCAGGCTAAAACAAATATTCCATATTTCAGTCTGCACAACGTAATTGCACTAAGAACACATCTAATTATGATCATTTTAACAACTGCCTCTTTAGCTGAAGTTGTGAGCCTGAGATGGAGAAGATGCCTGCATAGCAAGGTGAAAGCAAAGGCACAACTGACAGCACAAGGTGCAATCCAATCCCCCTGCCCACAGAGCAGCCTTGTTACACCCACGAGAGATGACTGTCAAAAATCTACCAGGGTCAGACCCATTAATCATTTTATTTAGCTGATAAGCAGGAGGCTTGCTGACTTAATTATATGTAACAGCACCCTTAAAATTCCTGCACTTGCATAAATGTTGACAAGAGCACGGATTTGTATTTGGGCATTCTTGTTACTCCAGCGACTTCAGAGCCTAAACATTAATTACACTTCCATAATTATTGTGCTGACAATTAATCTGAAATTCTGTGCTGAACAAGGAATGTTTACTTTTTTTATCCAAATTGACATATTTGGTTTATTCCCTCAGTCACAGATGTACAACCACCCCTTCGTCAATCTGGACTAACTGCATTATGTTAATTAGAAAAGAAACTTTAATTTCTTTCCCCTGTGTGCCCAAAGGAATCAAGGGGACATGGTTGCTAAGACACATTCCTGTAAAAGAAAAGAATTTTTACATATTCACATCCAGCAAATGCTCATTATGTACTGAAAACAAACTTCTGTTAACAGAAAGCAGGGAGCTAAATTTTAGTGATTAAAGGTTATTTTGTAAAGCTGGAAGAACTTTAATAAGTCAGAATTTAAGTTGTGATTAAAACCAGTAGGCTTGGCCATTAAGCTTGGCAGCTGAGGCTAAAATGTGTGCTGCAGTAAAAGAAATTAGGGACAAATACTCAAAATTGGTTATTATTTTCCTAATTATTTTTACCCCCTCCTACTATTCTTTTTAACTACTAAAAACGTATAAAATCTACAAACCTTAATTGTTCTATTCCACTGCATATAGCACACACAAGAGACAATTTCCTTAGGTAAATATTTACTTGTTTGTAAATTGCTTACATTTTGATGAATCTTATATGTGTAATTCCTTTTTTTAATTTGCATAGTAAATAACATATGAAACTCCCTTTAAAAAAATATTTGCATATTGAAAACATTTCTCACACTGCACCTCCCAAATACCCCCAGTTCCTGCAGTCACCCACCACGCTGAGCCCTCTATAGTTATGAGCTGCAGACTCAGGCAGCAATGTGAGCTTAAAAATATCTCATTTTCTCAGTTTTTGGTTCTCCAGCTCCTCCTTTTTCCCATTAAGGCTGAGCAGTGTCCAGTAATTCCTGTTAAAATCCCACATGACACACCTGCAGTAGCACATGAGCAGTATGAAAACACTCTGTTCAAACTTATAGGTGATACATTAATTCCATCAGAAACTTGGAGAACATATGGCACTTGGAGAAAATCAAGAACCAATGCTCTTAGTCTAATAATATCTCTTAAATTTTATCCATTATTTCAGAATTAAAACTTTATTAATTTAATCCTCATAAATAATTCAACTTTGACTGTCTTCATGTGTCTTTATATGTAGATTTTTTGCCTTTATAAAATTTGAAAGCATAGGTATTTTAATGGGATATTGGTTCCTGACTTCCTGTGGCTTTTCTGACAGGCTCAACCTAAAAGCATTTGGAATGAATTTATTTTCTGTTCCACAGGCTGAATACTAATACAATGACAACTGTAGCTGTAGCAACACTTCAGCATACAACTTCTAAATTATTCTTTTATCTATTAGGCTCTAAAACTCTTTGTCCAAAAAATTTTAGTTCAAACTCTCTCGTCATTAAAGCAAAATTATCCAGCAGAATTTGTAACAGAAAAGTACACAAATGGTACATAATTCTTGCAGTTTCACTTCCAGGAAGACTGTGTTACCCTTCGTGTTCTATCAGTGTACATTAGTGCTATATTGGTTAAAAGGGATACCATTTCACAGTTTATGCCTTGTCAACTTCCCACACACCCAGCACTGCCTGACGAGAGCAAATTGTGCATTTCCTTGTCATTTCAGGGCTGCTGCTGTTTGCAGTCACTCTGGCTCCAAACATAAATCACATCCTTTTGTTATTCACTCCTACCTGTGCATCACCCCAAAGAACTCCAGAGCTCTTCCCAAAACAGAATGAATGGAAGTAAAAAAAGACACCTCTTAGGAAAGGTTAAAAATGAGAAATGCAGTTACATCTTGAGTGCTGATTTTCCCTAGATTGAAACTGCAGATGAAGGAATTATATTATCACTGATGTTTTCAGCCAGAAAAAGAACCTCTGAATTGCAGTGTGGCATCACACCACAAGTAATGAAGAGTGGCCACCCCTGGGTGAAAAATAGCAGTCTTCTTGTATCAAAAAAACTTCTTAAATGTGTAAAGAAATAAAATACATAAATTTATATAACCATATTTAATATTTCTATAGTTATTTTGGATATATTTATAATTTTATGTATTTATATATTCATGAAAACAAAGGGAATAACTGTGAAACTAGTCAAAATGAATTTGACTCAAGAATGCCCAAATGAGTTCAATCATGAAATTGTAAATTAACCTGGACTTTATTAATTATTTTATCAGTGGAGGAAAGACCTGGCAAAATAAATCACTTTTTAAAAAACCTTTTTCTGCATAGGATGAAGGCTGCTGAGGTAAACCAGCACACCAGCAGGCCCAGTGCTGCTGGCAAACCTTGGCAAGGGTTGGTGCTGACACTGACAGGCTGACACTGTAAATTAATTGACAATTAAAGGATTTCTGATACCCTGATCATCAAGTCAGACTGTCTGGAGTGAGCTATTTGTGCTGAAGGCACAGTGAGACACAAGTACAGACACATTTAGCATCTCTTTTGGGACAGGAACTGGGGGTGGAGATACTGGGGACAGGGACAGTGAGATGGGGCACTGGGGACAGGGACAGCGGGATGGGGCACTGGGGACAGGGACAGTGGGGTGAGGCACTGGTGACAGGAACAGTGGGATGGGGCCATTGGGGACAGGGACAGTGGGATGGGGCACTGGGGACAGGGACAGTGGGATGGAGCCATTGGGGACAGGAACAGTGGGGTGGAGCCATTGGGGACAGGGACAGTGGGGTGGGGCCATTGGGGACAGGGACAGTGGGGTGAAGCTGTTGGGGACAGGGACAGTGGGATGGGGCACTGGTGACAGGGACACTGGGATAGGGCCCTGATCAGTAGCCCCAGGCTAGGTGGGGTGGTCCCACACTGGAGGGAAGGGATGGGTCCAGAGGGGCCTGGACAGGCTGCAGAGCTGGGACTGGGCAAACCTGGTGGGTTTGGTTTGGCTGGGCAGGGAAGGGGTTGGCAGCAGCCCTGAGGAGCAGCACCTTGGGGTGTTGGTGCACGAGGAGCTCAGCAGGACCTGGCCAGGTGTGTTGGGTCCCCAACACCCCCCATGCCCTGGGCTGCACACTCCAGGACTGTGGCCAGCGGGTGAGGGAGATGGCACAGGGTGCCCAGGGAAGCTGTGGCTGCCCCTGGATCCCTGGCAGTGCCCAAGGCCAGGTTGGACATTGGGGCTGGGAGCAGCCTGGGACAGTGGAAGGTGACCCTGCCCATGGGTGGGGGGGGAATTGGTGAGCTTCAGGGTCCCTTTTAACCCAAATTTCCTGGGGTTCTGCTTTGCCTTGCTGAAGGCAGGGACTGACTGATCAAACAGAACTATCAAAAAGCCATCAACAGCAGAGCTCTGCCAGACCCACTTCCTATTCAACTCTCTGGGCTATTTGCTTTTACAGCTACGCTTTTTTATGGCTATTTGTTGTTTTATTCCACTGAAGTACATCCACTCCATATGAAAAGCTGAAGCTGTGGCTGCTTAGAAAATTGTCTGCAAACATTGTTTTCTTCCTTCCTAAAACTGCCTTTTATAAACTAAGGCTGACAAACAGATAAATGGGGCCAAAAAGATAGAAAAGATTTTTCCTGATTTGAAAGGCATAACTGTAACTTTCCTTGAAAAAAACAAAAAGTGTTTCCTGGAGCTTGATGAAAGCCCATCAAATTCACATCTTTTTGTAGACATAAATAGAGCACTGAATTAATTGGTCTAAAAACACAGTTCAATCAGTGGTTTTTACCATGTGTCAGAATGCTAACTAGGGATACATACTTTAGTGGTTATGAAGCAGCTCACTTCAGGCTTGAAATCTTGATTTTTGAGTGCAAAATCTGTTGGTGGCAGACACAACCATTTTTTGAACAAACTATATTTCTTTTTAAATTATTTTCTACTCTATTTCTTATACCTCAATTTACCAAAACTTCAATGTCATCTACATACAGGTGCCTTCATGTTTTTGCAGTGAATCAGAGGTGCTGGAAGTTGTGGCTTTCCTGAAACAGCCACAGGTTGGCACATCTTCAACAGGCAGAGGTTAAAGGGGAGATCCACATGCCAAAGCTGGAGCTTTCAGTTCTCCTTTACTAGGGCTGAGAAAATAGAAATTTATTTAGATATAAATTGTCAAAACAAAGCACTTAATACGTTGGCTTACACTGCAAGTCACTGATGCCCTTGGGCTAAGAGAATTTATAAGAACTCTATTGATTTTCTTCCCTCTTCTGACTCAATGCATATTTTATATAGATTATTTCTGGCTGCTTTTCTCAGAGTTGTTCATTTTCCTGGATAAATAGTGATGGGAGCATTCACTTCTGCATATGAAAATAAAAGGCTTCAGTGCTCTGAATTTCAGAGTTAATTAACAGTGAGTAGATCTGTGGAAATTAAAATGAGCCTCATGATGACAACTCCATGGAAAGCAGAAAGATCCAGGGCTGGGTGAGGAACCTGACTTGGGACTCAATGGGAGCCTTTAAGTGACACAGAGGTGACAATGCTGACGTTCAGAGATAATGAAATGCAGAGTGAGATAATGTGGAAAACAAAATAAGAATGTTTCCACAAGTATTTTAGAGCTCACAGATCCTAGATTTAACTGACAGAAATAAAAACAAATAAACAAATTTCATTAACTGAGATTGAATGAATGGTAAATGACTTTTTTTAAATAAAAAACTTCAAGAGATTGAGTTTCCAAAAGACCATCCAAACCTCTCTCCAAGGCCAACTGGTTTTAAGCAATGCTGCATTTTTAGCAGCTTAAACTTATTTGTTAATTTAGACTGCTGATATTTTTAAACAAACACACCACAGCATTTTTAGCAGAAAGGAAGAAACCTTTGGCCTCCTATGGCTGTTGGGAAACCAACCCAGAAAGTTCCACAAGAGAAAACTGACTGCAAATACAGAAGTGAACTTGTTACAGAAGAAATTAGCTGAATCAAATTTTTAAAAGAATGACATGAAAAAAAAGTCTTGTTTCTTACAGGGAAGTAAAACAATGAGCAGTAGACTAGTAAATAAGTTTAGTTTAAATGTGACAATTAATTTACTTTAAATCTGAAGAGAAAAACCCTAAAAAATTTAAACTTCTCTGTTGTCTAGTATTTCTTTCATCAGGATTGAGCTACAGTTGTTTCTTATCTTTAATTTCTGAGCTTTTATCTGCCTCCATATTGCATTTTTCTACCGTGTTGCAAAATGAAGTCTTTCTAAAATACATTAAATTATAAAAATGGACTTCAAAACAGTTTGAATGAGATTTAAGTACACTCTTGTCTGTATACAAACAATCATTGCAAAGATCAGGTTAAGATGACAGAATTTTAAGACTGACACATACAAAACATGAAAACTGCTTCCATTCAAAAGCAAATAGAATTCTTATTTATTTAATTTATCTACTCTTATTAGCAGATAAGAATGGCATTCAAAGTCACAAAAGCTTTAAGATTAAGGTAGACATGTTTTTGAAGAAAGTTGTTTTATACATAACCAGAGAGATAAAAGTTAGGAAATTTCTTTTGACTGACCAAGAAATCAAAGACAATTAATTTTTTAAAATATACAATCAAATTTAAAGAAGTTACCTGCAGCTTGATTCTGTGTTTGGGGAAAAAAAAATATATCTTTTTTTTGACAACTATTTCATTTATGATGTATGAACTTGTATTATTACCTGCAGTTCTCTGTCTCTGTGTGATATATCTTCCCCGTTTGCTGAAATGAACATTTTCAAACACACTGGCAAGCAGGGTTGAAATGCATTTATATTTTCTCTTCACAATTTTATATTTCATTATTCTTTAAGTTTGAAACTATCTATTTGAAACTATCTACTCACTTGCCAAGTGAGACAAGACAAAGTACTGTTTTTAACACACATTGCTGAAGGAAATCTGAAGAGAGTGGAAGACACTGATTTAATTACCTGTTCTTTGACTGAGAGATAAAATAATGTGCAGAGAAGTTACACTGCTCCTTTTTCTCCTCTCTAAAAACTTATCATCAATGCCTTTGGGTATTTACTTTTTGGCTTTCTAAGGGGTTATATCTCCTTCCTTTTGTTATTATACTGACTTTAGGTAGATTATTGATAATGTCAATACATTCTTTTCTTTCTTTTTTTTTTCAGTTAGAAAGCACTGGAAGTCGAAGATAATTATTTCTCTTCTTTCACACCTCCTGGCTGAGTTTAATTGGAGTTTTAATTTTATCTCCATAAGCAGAAGCACCATGGTGGAGCTGATCTTGTGTAGTGACTTAACTCTCATGGCCACAAACCCAGCACTGGAGAGGGCAAGGAACTTCATGTAAAAACTTCTCCTTTCAGACTGAGAGGGTTTTTTTAATTAAATTTTCATGGTAGTAAAAAGTTACGTGTGTTCACTCTCTTATCAAGGGTAGGAAGCAAAACTGGAGCTCTCCCATCTCAACAAAGGTCTGTGCTGCTTTGGAATGACATGAAACACATCCCCTCCCCTCCCCTTTATCTCCTGGTGGTTGCTAACAGCCCAAACACCCTTCATTAGCCCCTTTTCCCTTCATTTCCACATTAGAAATAGATTTTGGTGGGGTTTTGGTGCCAATCCCTGACCCATAGGTGGGTACTGGGACACAGATGAACTGAGGAACATCCCTGAACTCCTTTCTTCTGAGAGCCCTGTAATAGCACAGTGCCAATCATCCCTAATTTAAAAATCTTTCTTCCACTCATGTTCTCACTTAACCAATTAACTGCAACTTTAATAATCCTCACAAATGTTTGATGCACTCTCCTCTTTTCAAAGAGCTTGTGAGGCTCATTCCTTCATTTTTAGAGTCTTTTCTATATAAATAAAGGATACTGGATGGAAGTTTCTTTTTAAAAAAATTATAAAAAATAACCTCAATTTCAGTTCATGTATATAGACAGGCAAAGATATTTGTAGCTACTTCCATACATGTACTCTAATGCATAAATTCAATTTTTCCTGTAAAGCCACTTTAATTTTCATTCTCAGCAGCAGGCATCAGAAGGCCATATCAAAATTTGTTAGATGCCCTCTTAGAAAAAACTGCCAGCTCATAAATCCTAAACACAAACCAGAATTACAGCACTGTTTATTAAATAAAGGAGAATTGATGGCAAATGGGATGGAAAATTATCACATTATATTATTGAAATTCTGCTGAGTTTTAATATTAACTATAATGTTTTAAGCTCAGTGCTGTCTGTTGTCGGGTAATGAGTAACAGCATTTGTTATTTGAGTAGAATTTCTTTTAGATATTTCTGGAAGTTGTCTCAGGACTGAAAAAGAGAGGATTTTTATAGTTTTAGCTGTGCCATGTCCCATATTTGCTTCCCTCTGCTCTGGAGAAAGCATCCAGCCATGACCTGTCAGCACAGTCACAGGCTGATTACAAACTGCAATTGGAAAAATTAAAGTAAAATGAAACATAAATTCTACTTACAGGAAGGCCAATAACATTTTTTTTTTTCTTCCCCTCATTTAACATTTAATTTTTATAGGAACATCACAACATTCCAGACTGGGTACCACTATTATTGAATAAATATCTTTATACATTGTCCTGAAAAGGAAGCAGAGAAGAGAGGAATAATTTCCCCAAGGGAATTACTTCCATTGTTTTCCTTCTCTGTGAGGCACCCAGAGCTCACCCTCACTGCAGGACAGGTCCCTGGTAAATCCTGCCCTGCACTCTGGGGAGTCATTATGAATTAATGGCAAATCAGTGATCTTTGAATTCCCTCCTTCTTTTACTTTGAGAAGCACTTGGATTTATTTGTTTGCACTCCCAGTAATCTGATGAGATATAAAAAGTGCAGAGGTCAAAAGCACACGGTTCTAAACTGGGCTTACATGTGTTAGATTGAGATAAGCCCATGCAATCACAGCACACTATTCCTCATATTTTTATGCAAATACTTTTTATTTCGAGATTTAAAGCCATTTCAACTTGGCTTAATATGCTTATTTCAAACTTTGCCTCTGAAATATTTTATTGAGCCTGGCCTTTCATATTTTTTTTCCAGACAACTCCTTTTCTGATCTGCTGCACATCTCTCCCCCAGTCTGTAAATTAAGCAGACACCAGGATAACAATTTCCTATTTCTTGGTATGCACGTTCAGATTTTATTCAATTTATTTTAACTCAATTTCACACCTCTGTCGAATCTGTTTTAGTTAGTGACCTCTCTGCCTCATTTCTTTTGTCTTTCATAGAAGAAATTTTGCTACTACCTGGGGAGGAAGAAGTTTCCCAAAGTTCCTCTCCAAGTCCGAGTTCTGCTCCTTTGCCATCTGGGTTCTGCTGCCACACTGTATTTCTATTTTTTTAATGCACCTCTAAAGAAGGGAGAGCAGAAATCTCACTGTGACCACGTGTCACAAAGTTTAGGTCAAGGCTCTCATACCTTGGGCAAGTCCTTTCCCCATCATTTTTTAAAGACATGAACACAGTATCTCATTGGCTATAAAAACTATTTAAAAAGTCCAATTTTAGGTGTGAATAGAAATGCTGCTTTTCTACCTGAAGGTGAATTTTTCATCAGAGATTCTCAATGCAGAGCTGGCTTCCTGGGCTTGATTACAGAGAGATTTCCATAAATATATTTGCATGCAGCACAGGGAGTTGCCAAAAGCTTGGAGTAAAACACACTCAGACCCAGGCATTGTTATTTTATGCAATTATATGACACCTTCAAAGTTTGGGTTTACATTTACATCTATACACAACTACTGGAAAGCAAAATATAAATTAAAACACATGGATAAATAATACAGATAGAATCTATTTGTCATCACCTTCTATGCAGGGAATATAAAGTAACAAATATTGACTTGTATGAGAAAACCTGCATTTTAAAAATCATTTCTTTCCATTATGAAGTTTAAGGATAGAAGGAGAAATTTGCAAATGTTTCCCAAAACTACATGAAGAGAATAAAGGCACTCACAGAGAAAGTCAGTTTTCTGATGAATTTCAAAAGGCTGATGTGGTTCATAACCTGGTGTTCCTGCAGCACAGGGCTCTTTAAACACACTTCACAAATTGCAATGCCAGCCATGAAATGTCAACGTTAATTAAAAATTATTTGAAGAGTCAATCATACAATTATATATTTTCAAAAAATTAATTACCTTTGAAAATTACAAATTTTGTCATTATTGGGAATTCCCAAGGCTTCCAGTTAAAGAATCATTTTGGTAGAACCTACAGGAACATACAGAACTGCAGAAAGAGTCCAAAACTTTTCCTGTTAAAGTTCCATGACTTATAAAATGTTTGTTTCCTTATTGAGATTTTCATTTTGGAAAGACTAGAAGACAGTAAACACTTTGAAGCTGTTTTCTTCCTTTTTTCGCTGCCTTGAGAATCTAATTGGGAAGGAAAAAATATAAATAAAAAAAAAAGCGCAAAGAATAAAATCCCAAGCACCAGAACATGAGGATTTACACTTCTACAGAATCCTCTCCCAAATATCTCTTTTTATGAATAACTAAAATACCAGTCTGGAAATGGACATGCAGAGAAGTTGGGAATCATTATTCTCCATATTAACCAAGATAAAAATAGGGATTAAAAGTGAATAGTTCCATTTGCCTTCATTATCATTCTTAAACCACGAGACCATGTATAACACAGCTCTCTATAAAAAAAGAGAGAGAAGCAAATAGATTTTGAGATTTAAAAGAATCGAGGTAATTTTCACTGCCACCAAAACTCCTACTGCAAGCACAGTCAAATCCATGAGTATGGAGCTGGATGCCACCCAGCTTCCTCTCTCTGGTTCTCCCTCTCCAAAAACGAACTAATAAATAAATAAATATCTAAGTGAATGGAGCCTCCAGCCCCTCAGTAAATGCTGGGAAAGAATAAAGAAAGAAGACCTGCTGTGGTGTATCTCAAGTCATTGGCAGCCAATGAAGCAGAGAGTAACAGCAGTCCAGAAGGAAACAGAGGATGATGCAGCTGAGAAAGGGCAGCAAATGAAGACAGATAATGGCTGGAATGAGCCAGCAGGGGAATTCTCAGCTTGTACCTTTAAATTCATACTCAGCTCCAGATGTTCCCTTCCCATTTTCTCATCTAATGAAAGACATGGAGAATTTTTGTTCTTTTTTTTTTTTTTT